>JAKRBP010003708.1:2936-13181 GCA_022398575.1 Heliothis subflexa | reverse complement strand
GTTCAAACAAACAAACTCTTCAGCTTTATCATATTAGTACCTACTTACAGATTTTACAGAAAGAACAGCAGAAATATCTTATTTTCAACTAACTCCTAATATTTAGGAGGTCGTTCTCATCTCGATTAGGTTATATGTGTAGTTATATGGTACTTCAATAAGGACTAAGTCCAAAAAGTGACCATATACGACCCAATGAAGTAACTCCGATCAATAGTCAATTTGTACCACGAATGAACTCGCTGTCGACATGACTTCACGAGTAGGTACTTGTATCACACATCTCTTGGCCTATTTCTAGTCACTTAGCAATCTCCTTCCCTTCTACGGAACAATGCCTGCTATTTATAGCATAATGATTATAAAACGCAAATAATGGACATGTAGTCCACATTATGAAGGTGCAAATTATATGTACCAACATAAATTTATATATATGTAACTCTCTGTTATGTATAACACTAAGCGTTTATGGGAGAACTCCATTCATGGTTACGTACGTTTACATAACCAACTGGACCCGGATTGTCGGACTATCTTAATATCATAATAATGACTTTGTGATATGTTCAATGCAATCGTATTTAACTTTATTCCTGGTCATTTTATGGATGTTTAGAATACGGCTGTTTGTAGATAACTTTGTTAAGATGTAACTCGCTCTAGTCATAAAATCATCTTGCGATATGATATGAAACCAATAACAACTTAACTCTTTTCTACTTGTTTTGACTAACAAATAGATACCTATAAAAACTGTTGAATAGTCCTTTTCAAAAGATAACGTTAAATAATTAAAAAACTACACGATAATTGCAACAACGTATTTAAAATGAATAGCAAATTCGCTATGCACACAAATAAAAACAAAACAATCGTGTGATCTGAACCAAGACCAATATAAAACAACATTCGGATAACGCTGAACACGTGCTTAGGAGAGATTCAGAAAGCACATTTTTGCAAAATACTTCACATGTACACATATTTTAATTACAAAGTTATTTTATCAATATAAAATAAAACGCAAAGAGTAGGGGTTGTGTACATTCACTGTCATATAAAAGGCTTACACGATTGAGTCAGCTCATAAGAGTAGTTTCGTTCGTTCCGTCGGCATCTGGAGTAGCGGAGGAGGCGGACTTGCAGCACCTTCACTCCCCACGCACCATGGCTTCCCGATTAGCCGTGAGTAACTTACGCGATATACTGACGCACAGTTCCGCACTCCGTTATCACTCTATCGATATCTTACCACAACGCAGTTCAAGTGTCAAGTTACTAGATTTCAGTGATACCGTGGTTTAGCAGTGATTCCTAATCAATCATAACATGACATTTAGTGAATAATTTAAAACAAAACAACGTTACGTCACTAACAAAAAAAAGATGGATAATAATAATAATGAAGGAGAAACGTGCTTAGCCCATGTGGATAAAGTCTCATTAGAGAGTTTTGATTATGGAGTAGTTTTACGTAACGCAATTGTTATGGGTACCTGCACTATCTCCGCATCTGACGAGTTTATTATAACAGACTAGCATCGCATCAACACTGCACTGACCACTTTCATGTTTACGTTTAACATATCCGCAAAGTAATTAGGGATCAGGGTACACTCATTAATGTATTATAATGGGAGTTACGCTAACTTCATGAATATTTACTGTTATAATTTCAGCTGAGCTGCTTTCTACTGACTTGCGTTGGCGTCTGCCTGGCGACTTTTGGACATGAACAGTTAGTACCTACCTATTATTATGTTCCCTTATCTGTTACGATTTCTCCATCCCTATACAATTTACTCGTGCTGCTATCAGTGATAAAACTATTAGTTACGCTACAAGTCGATGGAACCGCAAAAAATATAGTGGATGGAGCAATTTGGTTGAGATTTCTATAACGATTCTCACGCTTCTTCATTGCGGTAAATGGTGAAAACTGAGCTATTGTGTTTTAATGATAGACCTACCCTTGCACTAGGATTTCACTATATCACGTTTGACCTGCAAGCTTTGCGATCTATTGTTCCTCATTTACGTTATCTATTGTTGTGTGCCGGCGCTCTAGCATGTAATGATGCGAATATTTATCTCAACTGTTTTGTGTATGAATAAGTACCTAAAGATGGATGTTTCTGTTTGTTGCAGTGTTCATATTCGGGTGCATATACCTGAAGAGCATCACTCTTCCAAAGAGGTGGTGATACATGAGAGCCATGACGAGCACGGTCACGGCGGCGGCGGCGGCTACGGCGGTGGCGGCGGCGGCGGGCACGGGGGCGGCTACGGCGGAGGCGGCGGCGGAGGTCACGGCGGATCCTTCGTCGAACATCTACACGGAGGGTTCGCCGATTATTTGAAAGGCGGCGGAGGCCACGGCGGCGGCGGTCATGGCGGCCACGGCGGCCACGGCGGTGGTTATGGTGGCGGCGGCGGCGGCGGATTCGGCGGTGGTCACGGCGGTGGCCACGGAGGACATGACTTTGGCGGAGGTCACGGAGGTTTCGAGTTAGGCGGCCATGGAGGCGGTGACTTTGGAGGTCACGGAGGTGGAGACTTTGGAGGACATGGCGGTGGTGATTTTGGAGGACACGGCGGTGGAGATATCGGCGGCGGCCATGGAGGATATGATCTTGGTGGTGGTCACGGCGGTGGTCTAGGTGGAGGATTCGGAGGTGGCCACGGAGGAAGCTTCGGCGGTGACCACGGCGGCGGCCATGATGACCACGGCCACGGTGGAGGCCTAGGCGACGGGTTCGGCGGTGGGTTCGGCGGTGGATATGGCGGCGGACACGGCGGCGGCGGTGGCCACGATGAACATGATCACGGCGGTGGCTTCGGAGGTGGTTTCGGAGGAGGATTCGGTGGTGGATTCGGAGGTGGCCACGGAGGTGGTGGTGGCCACGATGAACATGACCACGGTGGTTCTATTGGCGGCGGATTTGGCGGTGGTTTTGGCGGTAGCCATGGAGGATCAAGTGGCGGCCACGGAGGTGGATTTAGTGCCAGTTTCGGAGGATTTGGAGGAGGACATGGAGGTGGCCATGATGATCACGGCAGCAGCTTCTCTGGTGGCCACGATAGCTACAGTGGAGGTGGTGGAGGAGGATATTCATCTGGAGGACATGGCAGTTCTGGATTAGGAAGCTTCGGCAGCTTCGGAGGCGGTGGTCATGACAGCTACAGCATCGGAGGTGGTCACGGCGGTGGTGGCAGCGGAGGCGGCCATGACAGTTATAGTATCGGAGGTCACGGAGGAGGTGGCGGCGGAGGAGGTCACGACAGCTATAGCATCGGAGGCCACGGAGGCAGTGGCGGTGGAGGCCATGACAGTTACTCCAGTGTAAGCTTCGATTCCTTTGGAGGAGGTGGTGGCGGCCACGGTGGCGGCCACGGTAGCGGCCACGGCGGCGGTGACAGTTACAGTCTCGGAGGCGGAGGTCACGGAGGAGGCGGATTCGGAGGTGGTGACAGCTACAGTGTTGGATTTGGAGGACACGGGTCCGGAGGTGACCATGGAAGTGGCGGCCACGGAGGGTTCAGCCTGGGAGATATCGGGGGAGGCCACGGTGGCCACGGAGGCGGGGGCTTCGGAGGTGACAGTTACACAAACGCCATAGGAGCCGGCCACGGCGGCGGCCCCTACCACAAACGGAAGTAGACCTCCGTAGTATTATTAAACCAACTAAGTCATAGTCCTCAGATGTCGATGGAAATTGTATCCAGTGCTATATAGTACAAGTTTTGTTATTGTAAATAGGTCGTAGTATAAGTTATTGTTGATTGTTTAATAACAAGTTATTTAATTTTTTAATACGCATTTTAATTTTATGACCCTAAAGCTACAGATAAATGAAAACATTTTACAAAAAATCTGCTCAAATGTCGATAATTACTCAAAACAGTCCGTTTAAGATAATTCTGCGAACCAATTAAAAGCGAGTATCAAAGCTCTGTACTGTGTGTAATTGACCTACAGAAGACAATTGCACCTCGCTGACTAACGGTTGTTAGGCAACGTTACGTCACTTGTAAGCCAAAGAGGAAATGATGCATGAGACTGAGCGGCCCGGCTCACGACTTGATATCAAGACAACAGGAAGAATGCGCACGCAATCGCAGTTTCACTCTCGTGTGAACAGTTACTACATAATTACATAAACTTATTACTTTAACTTTTGCCACTCATTCATATGCTTATTGCTACCCAGATTAATTTAACACTACACGGAACTGCATTTAAGTTTTCATATTTACACAGAGATATGAATGAATGAATAAATTAGTGTTACGTAAAGTCTGAAGTCTTTCTTTTCTGATATTGAGTACACGACTACACAACTACACGGGTAATACTTCATATACCTCTAACTGGTTGTTTATTAAATTCTTGAGAATCAAAATCATGTAACAAAAGTTCAGATGTAATTGAACTTTATCTCGCTATAAAAGATTACGTATATACGGGTCTGCAGGTTTGAATCAGCAGATCTGAGTACGCGCTGATATTAAGTCTCCTTACGTAATGAACCCTGTCGACCCAGCCCTTCACTGGCTGCACTTCCTTGCTCCACAACGCTTTTACTATCTCACAGTTTATATACACATTAGCTGTTTTTGCTTTATCTAACTACGCAAGTACACACGACCAGGGAAGTAATGCGAATAGGAATAGACGATGTTCGTATTAATATTTGCATCGTCTTCGCATAGTGCGTTTCTTCAACGATATCCTAGAAAGTGCATTACGACAATGCGACGGAATGACGGAATAATTTTCAACGACACTTCCCGATTAATGATAATTAGGTAATTTATAGGCGAGTGATCCGGTTATTTATTTTCACTATTCACGATAGAAATGTATGATGTGATGATTTATGGCCGGATTGTTCGATAATTATAACTTTACCTGATTGCGTTATTACATAATTATACTCATATATAGACATTCGTTTTTGAAAGTGATTTTTTTGTCGTGCCCGCTTATACTTTTGGCATTTTACGATTTTAACACAGGGCTTTGTGTTTAATATATTTATCTTATTATCTGGAATCATGTTGTATGGTGTCAGTTATTTTAATTACAGACTCATTGAAAAGTACATATGTTTAAAAGGCTTAATCCAAAGGAACTTACCATTCTATTCAAATGACGCCTGATCATTTTATGTAGCAATCTATTGCAAGCGCGCGCTCGAAAACAACTTGTAGGCCGGCCCCTAGGTTATGAGTTATCGTTATTTTCTTGTCTGATCTTTGTACGAACATAATTATTGTATCTGTAATCAGTTATAATTCCTTGAGAAATAAAATTCACTGTTATTAACATTATTTTATATTTAACTTCGCCTATAGATTCGTATAAAATGCATGAATACCATCATCCTTCGCTCTCTATTAATAGCTTATAACCAAAGATAGATCAGTTACAAGGTGTATAAATAACAGAAATATTCACATAGTAAGACTGAAACTCACATCACTCACGGCATTCAGTGCACTCAGATCTAAAGATCACATACTTACAATATTAATTAGCACTAAGTTAGTTCATTACTGTTCAAATTTTGTCACCATATTTGAGTTTCCCCGTGGCACTTGACTTGTCTGCATTGTGTGTGTAATAATGTTCCGACTCAAGTGAATCTGTCGGCTGCAGCGCTAATATTTTGTACCTGGGCTTATGTTCTATATGTTGATTTAGTACATCCGAATTTTTGTCCTTCGGTGCGTTTCTGGGCCTCGTGTCATAAGTCGTAGGCTCAGTGGAAACTGGTTCACCGCTCTGTATGTCATAGTATTCCTGTGGCGGAGCAGTAGTCGTCGCAACAGTAGCGACGTAAGGAGTGGTCGACGGAGTTGGCGCTTCGGCGTACTGGTAGTTGTCGTTAGATGCTTCGGCCAGCGAGAATTGGTCTCCGTGTAAAGCCTTCGTTGCCATAGCCGAGTAATACGGGTGCACCGGAGACGTTTCTCTGATAGTGAAGGCGGTTGACTGCACTGGCTGCAACAACTCCGCAGACTTCTGATCATAACTGTAGCTGTCTAAGGCTGATGGAGGGCCCCCGTTATGTGACGTCGCTGAAACACCGGAATCTTCTAAGTGATCTACTGTCGTTTGATGGTCTAATCCACCAAAACTTATATTCTGCGTGGATATAGATTTCTTTTTGCCCTTTTTAACTTGAAAATTAAGTGTTGGACTTTCAGGGACATACAAGTTTGATGTCGAAGTGTGAAGCGAATCGAATTCATAGTTAGTCGGATAGTTGTATACATTTTTATTAAATTTAGACAAGCCTACCGTTTCAACTGTATGTCCAGGGAAATGTTTCGGCTTGTAGTCGTGCACGACGGTGGACGACACGGAGTACGGCGCCTGGGCACTGGCTTGCTGGGATCGGTAGTCAGACACTTGTTTTCCATTCCCAAAATATAGTGCTGGAACTACGTTGCGAGTCTTGATGTTTCCTTTGTCTTTTACCTTGAAATGGGGAATAGGCCTGTAATCCTCAAAACTCTGCTCAGATGTAGGCTCAAAAGCTGTTGGTATCGTTGGTTTCTGTGTATTACGAAGCTTAGGGTAGGGAGTGTATATATTTTCGTAATATGCGAAATCTGATAGGTGGGGCTTATTTTGAGTTTTGAAATATTTGTGTGAATACTTGTTTTTGGAAGCCTTTCCACCACCGAAGCCAATGCGTAATCCTTGACTGTTATAACTCATTCTAGGTGGGTATGACAAATGGTCCTTCGTTATTTCCACACCGGAGGGAATCTCTCCGTGGTCGTGGAATATGTGATCGTGAGTAACTTCTCGTGGATTATAAGCGGCGTACTCCAGGTGCGAGGGAGTCCCCATGGATCCTACCGCAGTGAAACCAGTTAGTGTGTCGGAGGGAATCGTTAACAGAGAATTCTTCAGAGGGATCAGAGGATGCGAAGGGGCAAGTGCAGACATGCTGCCTTCGGTATCGTATACAAGTTTATGAATATGCTCCTCACTATAGGTATGAATGTGTTCGGTATCACCGTCGATTATTTTTTCGACTCGTTGCGGCTTTTTTATTTTTCTAATTGTCCCCGAACCATCCAGGTCTGAATAAAAATGTTCGTGGAATGTTGACACCGGATGTTCTTCCTCTACTTGTCCTGGTTTGCCTCGTACTACGACTCGTTTCGGCTTAACCTTTCTAGGCTTCTTTCGCGGGGTGTCATTAACCTTTACGATTTTGACTCTTTTCGGGGGATAGTTGGGTGGTGCCGTTGGAGCCGCTGATGGAGCTGAGAAGGCCGTGGGTATGTACGTTCCGTCCGTAGGGTCGGCGGGAGGCGCCAGGTCGTACTCCTGGTCGTCCCACTCGTGCGGGGTGGGTCCGTAGTAGCCGCGCGCGCGGTACAGAGGCAGCAGCTTGGACGCCACCGGCGGCAACCCGGGCATGCGCGTCGGTGGCTCGTCATACACCTCCACTGAGTTGAGAGGCACCACGTTCGCTACGGCCGGCATCGCGACGTTGGTCGGGACTGCCACCGCACCTTCAGCGCTCGGCATGAAAGCCGGTGCATACTGTGATGATGCTGGGTGATTCGTTATGTAGATCTTCTTGTGGTGGTGAATGTGTTTCACCTTTTGTGGTAGATGTATGCGGATCTTTTTCCTGCAACAAGAAAAAAATAACAGTGGTATTCTGTGGTGAGGTAATCGCATCGCATGCATGTTGAGCGGAGTTTTTCTGCTCGTTGTTCCGTCTAGTGCAGTGTCAATGGCATGACGCGTGACTCGGTAGCACGGCTTTCGCTGTCGACGGCGGCGTCGCGACGTCGCCGATGAGCTAGCCATCCGTACCTCGTCACACTCGACATACGACTCACAATTCGACTAGTGTCATTATTTTTTTCGTAACGTAGGTATAACGTACGACAACGGTGAGGATCGACTTGCACTTTCTAAAGCAGGCGCTTATTATGCGCCTGGTTGGAGCTGGTTCAGCGTTCAAGCAATTATCGCTAAGCGGTGAAACATAATAATTTAAGCACAATCGCCGCACACTGACATTGACAATGTTTACAGTTGAAGTCGCGTAGCGTCACACTTTCGCTAGCTTCCAATTGTAGTGCCCTTGATTAATGAAATTTATTGACGCAATCCATTACATTAACATTTTTTAACACCTCATTAGAAAAAGTTAGTTCATAAGAGAATATTTCACAACAACTCGCAAGCAAAAATTCTATGACGTGAGTACTATGTGTAGAAAATTTTATTTAAGTGACATTATGGATGATGGATGATGACGTTATGGATTGACTAGGTGAAAAACTTAAGCATAATGTGTCTGCACCAGTACCCAAAAATCTAATTTACAAAAAGAAGAGAATTGGTTGTGGGAGATCCACAGAGGATTTGAACCTATTTGAAAATATGAACCTGTGTATACTCACTTAGGCGCATCTGCCGTGATCTGAACTGACGCCACAGCTACCAGAAGAGCCAACTGTAACAGACGAATAGTACATTGCATTTCATGTTTTGTCTACTTAGCAGCATTAAGGATACCATGGACTAATAGACGTGGGCGCAATAAAAATCAGTGAAGTAACTAAAAACGTAACTAAAGAATTGATTTTGAGCCAATGTTACGGAATTTCTCAAGAGTGGCTTTTTGCAAGGCCTCATACTCTTTGTGAGAAATATGGGAACATGGAATTGAAATGTTGCTTTGCCCCTTTAGGAGCAAAGTCGTGTTCGAAGGACCATTTCGCCTACGTCTCTAAATAATTCAATGTTAGTCCCTGTTTTAATGTTATGTCATGTTTGATATTGGAACTAATTAGGTATAGGTACTAGATTAATCATGAACTTGTGACAAGATAGTGTTTTCATAAGGCATGTTCTTTTTTTACTGTTTACGAATTAACTACAGGCTTATTTAAAATCTTACTTGATAAATTATTTATGCATTAAGTTTCCGAAGTCGTATGTTAGTTACTTGGTTTTGGGGTTTCGTTATTATATGCTTAAAATTTTTCAAATAATTATTTGTTTATGTATTTTTTCTTATCTACCGTTTACCATACTTTGATATAATGTCATCTTATGAATGTTATACATAAATTCTTATCAAAATATAATCAATACAATGGTTTAATTTTAGTAAAATTAATATCTCTTTTTTTTTTAAGAAACATATTTATTGGTTTTAGAATCATATATTTTTTTAATTATCTTTGCAACTTTTATTTTTTACTGCATGTGTTCTAAGCACATGTTGTGTTCAATAGTTAATATTGAATAGGTACTAATTGGAAATTCGTTATAGAAAAAGTGAAGAGTTTTTTATTAAACTTCAATTCAAAGTTTAGATGAATGTTAAAAGCTTTCAATTTTATCTACTAATTTCAATATTTAGTTGGTTACAAATCCTTCACCTTGTAGCAGTCTCAACTCACTCATTACCTCTTAGGTGGTCCCATATTTTAAAATTGTATTCTAATAGTTAAATATTGCTTCTCACAATTTTTTTTTATAACGAAGAAGTAGGCATAGCGAATTACATACGATGCCATAAGAAAAACATTATCCTTTAGGTCACATTCACATACGCGCTCATCATAAAGGTCACAACACAACAACAACTGATCACAGTCCACACTATCATATTATCATCACTATCACATATTACATTATCAAATAACGTTCACGAGATACCGACCAATTTCAACCAATTCATTGCCGCTGCTTCTGACGGACGTACGCAAATACAATATAAGTTCTTCTTATATTTTTTCTTTTTTTTTAAGAATTTCTGCACAAGTGGAAACCGCACTGGCCTTCAAGCTCATATGATAATTGTTCGCGGTGCGCCTGATTATTTATAACATTCATTTTCACGCCTGAAAGAATCCCCAAGTGCATATGTGTGCGTAGTGCATTGCACACACGCTGCACTTTGCACAACACTGCAGTCGGTGCAGCAGTATTGCTGACGGCTCATGATATGATCATGTTGCTAATCCATATTTTGCTTCTATTACACACATAATTTTTATTCATAATTAGCTCTGTTAACACTGCTTGACGTGCCTAATTGATCCAGGTACATTTGCCTTCCTCGTCGCCTTGCTTCACTTATTCAGAAGGAATTGTTATCTTGAAATCTTATAAGATCTACTGCGCTGGTAACTAAACTTTACGTTGATTCCCGTGTCCGTATATTGTGCTTGATGATAACCCTTTAT
>JAKRBP010003651.1:1867-15473 GCA_022398575.1 Heliothis subflexa | reverse complement strand
AAAAAAGCTTTTTCTTTTCTCGGCCCATATCCCACATAATTAATTAATACAGAATGAAATTTTCTTTCATGCGCTTCATCAATCTCATATCTCAGTGTTGATCCTCTTCCAGCCACATTATCTACACAATCTGTCGTTTTGATAATCCTGGCAGATCTGAACCTTTCTCTTTGTTTAGTAAGTACTGTTTCAACTTACTTCAATAATGTTTATTCAATATCTTTTCTAGAACAAATTCTCGCCAACACGGTACCTTTAAATCAATATTCTTGGAGCGAAATCCAAAATATCTAATATCAGAAACCCGTTAGTATCAGTCTCGTGGTTTGCGGCCAGACGTGGCTCAATTGACTCCTGCTATTGTTACTAATATAACTTAGCATTACCCAAGCATACGGAACGAGAACAGACGGACAGTAGGACAAGATAACTGTATCAAATGTTAATTTTGGTTTGCAAGTTTTGTAAACATTGTTCATATCAGCTTAAGATATAAAATGAGACGTCAATAGAGCTCCAAAGTTCAAAGTCAATATGTGTGTAATTTTTTTTAGAACTCATTAAAATTATCGCAGGGTTAAAATACAAACTCGTCTAGATTAAACTTCGCTTTAGTGATGGTGAAACCGCTAGCAAAATTGAGTTATAATTAAATTCTGTATTACTGCCTGAATAGCCGGGTTTATATCATGTCGGTTAGCGGGATTTTAGCTTCCGTTGTAAAGATAATAGTTTTAGCTACTGATTTTCCATAATACAGTGTAAAACTGAACTATCCGCTCAGAAATTCTAATGCTACAAAAATATGTTTCAGAAATATGAAATGTGATGAAAAAAACTTTATTCCCCAACCAGGGCCCTATTAGTTGGGCAAATCGAATCAACTACATTTGAATATCGACAGCCCTTGTACGTCACCCTCGAAATGTTCCCTTGACGTCATCGAAGACACATTTGAGGTTCATCGGCTTCATTTCCTGCACTTTCCCCACTCGCCGATCGAATTACCAATCAAGGAAAGTGGATTCACATCCCAAGTGTCTTTCAATGATATCCTTATGGGATTTTAAGTCTTAAATCCTGCTGTTAAAGGCGAGGTTGGTATGAAGTGTTGTACGGAATTGTAAATTTCGAAGCGGTGTGATTTGCATCATTTGGGCTCGCATGCACGATCGAGTGTTGACGTGCATGAGACAATGTTCCAAGTACGTAATCACAAGGATCGTGTATGCACGACTTGCTCGTTCGGATCCATCGATTAGGGTCGATGAAGGTAATATAAATTTTTCACATTGTGCAAGATACGTTTCGTGGACCAAATGGCCGAAAGGACTGTCTATCAAGGTTGAGGTATGTTTAATTCATGGTAAACCAAAAAACTTCCAATCCAGTCATAATTAAATACTTCAATAAAAATCCAACAGTCTTGCCATTGGCTGTAAACAAACGGAAAGCAGTTACACCGCATAATGTAGAAAAACCATTAACCGTCTTGTGGAAATGAGACGACATAGGATTTAAATCACGGAAGCTATACCAGTGAGGAAATTGGAGGCACTTTATAGAACAATAAAAAACAAAGACTTGTTTGCTGACATACGTGTACGGGAATTCAAGTATAATTATTTGCCAGATGATTTTAAGAGTTGTCTGACCAAAGACAGTAAATGCAGCCATGATTTTAAATGATTATGATAACCATCATCACAACCGTCTTTATGTTAGTCTACTGTCAGTACAAATCTTCTCTAACATGTTCTACCTCATACACAACGCCTTTTAAGACATTGCATTACAGAAATAGCAGACACAATACTAATCCAAGGATATATCATGCACGTCGAGTAAAAAAGCTTTGCTGTACAGCAGGATTAACAAAGGAAAGCTGGAACCATACGTCAGCCTGCAGAAACACTCCCTACACATCTTCATGTGCGCAAACCTAGTTCGTGTACCCATCAAAGTCAAGAACGGCTTTCAGTGGCATTAGTACGAATTCTGCACGAAGTAACGTTTACGGCAACTAATATTAGGTTGAAGGCTCCGTGTTTTGTGTACAAAATGGGAATTGTAAGCATCAATTAATTATTGTTGGTACAGAACTATCTAGTGCGCTTAGTGTGATTGGTTCTAATTCTAAAAGCTTTGTACAGTTAGTCGATGATAGGTACACTGTTATAGAGAAAATCTCTCAGTGTAAATACTGCGCATAAATACTTACACACAATGGTTTTATAAAGCGGATCATCAATGTAGTTCTTACTATGAAAGATATACTATGTCCATCTACTACGAACCACCCGCTTAAACATTATTGATGTACTATTCACGGATCTAAATTGATGATACAACACGAATGATAGGCTATTTGGTAATCCTAACTAAGATAGCGGAGATACCATGTATTCTAAAATTACTTTCAAATAAACCGAAAGTATAGAAAGACAAGTAAAAGAGACAATTTCTAAAACGTGACCAGTGACCGGAGTTTCACACAGCAGAACAATTTACTATGATTAGTGAATAGAAGATGCGTGGGAAACTTCCATTGACATTGATTTAGATGAGATTGCACGCGACTAGGTAGATGGATTGATGTAATCTCACATTGTTTTTGTAGAATCGGTAGATAATACACATGAAAATAATGAGAATAAAGTGTGAGGACTGACAAACCATGGGGTATGTGAAACTGTCAATTAATCCTGATTAGTAAAGTGTCCTTCTGGTTATAATAGAAATTAATAAAGACATTTATTACATAGCTACTTTTGTAGGTAAGCTAAGGATCCAAATCAAAGTAGGTACGGAATAAATAGTTTGTTGATATTGCATTGCACCGCCCGTCCATATACTTACAAATACTTGGAAATGTGTCGGCACTGAAACTGCTTATTACCTGAAACAAAAAAGTTACCTTAAATATAATTCCAAATGTAGCTTTAACCAAATCATCATCAAACGCTTCACGAACTTGACAGAATCTAGAAATGTTCCCCATAAAATTAGCTTCAATGACCTTCCATGTAATAGCATTTAATTTGTACCTTCGTTATTTATTTAGCCCCACAAGGGTACATAAGCTTAAATTTTCCAATGTAAAGAAACATTTGCTAGGGACGCCGACCAAGCAAACAAGAAAAGCTCATAAAATTCTATAAAGACACATCGTATTTCACTTTGAGACGATAAAAAATCTTAAGGAAAACGTGTGATGGAAAAAATATATTTTAGCTACGATTTGTTTCTAAAACACCTGTTTAGTTTTGTGCTGTTAAACGTGTTTTAAGGTATAAAGATTAGTAGTGATGTTTATGGGTCCATGAATTTGACTGTATTCAAACGATTGTTGTATCTAATTCTGGACACTATCTAAACCACTACATTCATTTAAAAACACTTTCAGTGTGCGATGGCCATATTCACCATGTATTGAGAAAGGCTGTAAGATTTGTTATCCGATTACACGAAGTAGTTACCACTGGACGCGGGTAAAATCGCTAGCAGAAGCTAGGCTGTCGTAAAATTAAACGATAATCATAATCATTATTATTGTTTAAGGATCTGTCCAGGATCAACTTATAACCAAGAAATACTCGGTACAGTTAATACTATTTAGGCAACTAACTTAGGCAATTAACTTGATCATATTCTTGACAATATGATCAAGTGTCAAACGAAATTTCTGATTTCAGCCAGAAAACTGTCACTCACCATAAAGCTCCGTAAAATTATCCTAATGCATCATATTTCCTTCCAAATCAATCTCGAAGTTTCCTCCCCTCACGATAAACGATATTTTTGCTAAAATGGCTGACTTAATTACTTCAAATTCTCATTCATAAAGTGGTATAGAACAAAGTGGCAATTTGGCTTTAATTAAAGTGATATTAAGGGTACCTTCGGTGCTAAGATCTTAGGGTAGGAAGCTGTAGGAAGATATAATCGAATAGGTTTTGTTTGAAAAGTAGAATATTCAGGTGCTTTTAATATCAAGAGATCTTATACCGCTGTCTTTTACTGTTGCGAATTTGATGGCATACACTGAATATGAATGGGACTTTTTATGTCATTCCCATATGAATAATTCTTCACCAAGATGTTGCAAAAAGCAGAGAGGTGTCACAACACCAATATTTTATTTTTGCTTATGATTGTGTCGGATCGGATAGTGCATACATCGTCGTTTCATTAAAGATGTTTTAATCAAAGACTATAGCTTAAATACCAATAGAGTGTATTAGTAAATATGTAGTTCAGTAAAAGAAAGTTATTTTTACAACCTCCTTTCACGTGAGCCTGTAAACCAAACTGAAACCTTTGAAGGGCCAGATTTCCGCAGTACTTACACCTTACACCTTACTCACCTATTTCTTAATTGGCTGGAAGTGGGCTATTTCAGAGTTCTTCTTCGCTATCCATATGCTACTTGTATTTTCCAATTGTATTTCCAATACTTACTACCTATCTTGGTCCAGCTTTCACACCATGACTACTGAACTGATTGAAATGATGGTACCGATATCCTAGTGAGGGAGGACATATGCTACTATTTATCCGGATGCAGGAAGTAGTTCCATCGGAACCCAAGTTTTACATTTGAACAGCACAATATACCAAAACAGGCGTCCCTAAAGTACCCTTGATGATGTAACTGGCCCTTCATAGATTCTTACGAAACATACACCAAAAGAACACCGATCTTTAAACGAATCAACACCACTTTCCCCGTAACCATAGCAACAAAACAAATATTATAACAAACTCTAACCCACTCTTACATTATAAGAAGCAACACTGACCAGACGCCACAATAATTCATACAATTTATGGCAACACCGGAAGTCTTGTGTTTACAAATCTTGGATACTGTCCAGAAATAGTAAAATTGTTTTGAACTGCTATCGAAGAGTCTGGGTTTTTTCGAATGGGAGATTTATTTACGCGTAGGGAATACGTATAACGTGGTTAGTTTGTGTGTGTGTTACGGATATATTGTTGGGACATGTCAAATCTGTTTTCGAAATAAAACACGGTTTTGGTGGATTAAAAGATTCAGTTGAATGTGTCTTATTAAGACAGATAGTGACCCAGATGTTTATTTTCGAGAGGTACAGAAAAGCATCAATGGTTGAAGTAGCCAAAACATTAACAAATATAATACAGTTACATTGATCAAGTTTAAAATAGTGGATAGTTTAAGCGACAAGTTAGATACAACTGACGGAGGAGAGCAAGAAAACAATTCAGAACTGTAAACGGTTAGCAATATGCCACCGCAACCCATTTATCGACTAACTGATGACAGTGTAGGGCGACTACGCCATGATGAAGATTGAACTATTTTCTGTAATAAACTTAGGGGAGTAAAACATTGTACTAGTAATGATATTACTATAAAAGACATGTGACTCAGCAAGTGGTAGTAAAGATGCAATATCACAAACTGAATTAATATGTATATGAATAAGAGAAAGAAGCAGAAGGGACAGAAAGTCATCAAACAAAGATTTTACCTAGACGATAAACGTTTATTACAATAACACAACATTTCCCGCTCATTACTAGATCACATCAGGATATAAATTGAAATATAAATAAATATAGGGCACAAATTATTTTAAGTAGAGCACACCTAAAATGTGGTTACACGAAACCGTCTCCCGGCGCAACTAATGCAATAATAAAGCAATTCTGAGCTCGCTGCGAAGTCCCGATGACAAACATGCACCCAGCTATGGAGCTATTAACGCTAAAATATTTTAACCCAACAATCTACAAACCTAACAGTCTATAAATGATCTTATTTGTAGAAGTCACTTATTTATAGGCAAGGACGGAGATAAGCAAGAACATGATATTTCTGATGATGAAGTGATTTTCAATAAAGCAATGGCATCACCTAATAATATCGTAACTACTAACAGCGATGTAGTAAAATATTTGTGTGAACTGGAAACTAGAGGTAGTAACTTCTACGATAAAGCAGCTTGTTTTGCATTTGCTAATGAGCGCACGACCCGTTAGTTTCTTGCGGGGTGGAACGGGGCAATCAGCCGCAAAAGGGCTACGTTAATCAAGTTTGAATTATCTTCTTAGTTTAATCTATGGCATTTTGTGGTCACATACCTACGCTTCGATAACCAAACTGAAAGGGTTTAACAATCATTTGTGTTCATTGTTTGCACTAACATTTCCATTAGAACCGCTACTATTGAATGCTAAAACATCATCCTCATCATCGCTATTTTAACTGATTGCCTGCTTTCATTAGCCATGTTGAAAGCATGAACGTTGGGGTCGCCATACAGTCTAACCGGACTTGAGTGAACATCGGGTACTTGCTTTGCTCCACGCATGAATAGCTTTTAAAGAAACAATTAGGCGGGAACCGTATTGTCAGGTGGTAGACTTCCGTGAGGGAGTGACCTACTTGGAGTTCAAGCCTCCGTTAGTTTTTAGCTTTGCGAAATAAAAGGGTTTTTGTAAGTAGCAGGTGCTTGTAACGGAGTTTCTTTTATATAGAAGTACTTAATGGATTCACTAGTTGAATATTGTCAGATTACAGTTGAAATTAATATAGATGACATTGTTACTCTTAGATAACACTTTATTTTGTTGTTATTTGACTAGTTTTTTTCTTGTGATTTTAAAAATCGTCATTAACTAGCCCATTCTTATAAATTGCTTCATCAACAGTATCCTCTATAATCGAATTACCGATTCTTTTAGCGACACCAGGTCCTATCGCCAAAAACTCGGCCATTACATCACTAAGCTGAAAGTTTCCGTCCCCCGATCAGCTGTACTCGCCCCATCCCTCGACCGACATGCAGGGCGCCGACCCGCACCATTATTGAACCGGATCGCGGAATACGATAACGTTTCTAATATCCTACGACAAACACATAGGAAACTGGAGACGGTTTTTTATTTAAACACGCGTTTCCTTGCCTTTTTGTTATGAGACGTAAATGGTGGAATTAATCTCTATTACATTCATAACGATTTTGTAAATGAGAATGTAAGATTGCTTTTTGGCATTCAGATGAGTAAGATGGACCCTGAAAACGGTTGAACACAATTTTTTTACCTGGGTGCGGAAAATAGTTGGGTGGAAACTCTCGCACTAAATAGTGGTAGATATTTGTAATTAGGTCAAAATTGTACCGCCACCATCTCTTATTAATCTCACAGGAATAGCTGTTGACTCGAGACTTGCAATAATCCTATTAACGAACCTATATTTAGATGGTGAGAAGGTTTAGTATTGATCAACAAGGACTTCACAATTTTCAAGATTGCTTTGATTTTGCGTCCATATTTATGAGTTTTAGTAGGTACTTGTCCGTACTAGTAGGTATTTTTAATGAAATAATTTTCATAATAAACTTACAAGTCGATATTATTCATCAGCTGCATTTGTTAAAGGAATCAATCTTCTCATATAGCCGAGAAAAAATAGCGGTACATGAATTGTTTATCATTCTGCGGAAGTATTAAAAGAGCTAAGAGATCTGGGTTAGCGTGTTACGCGTCAAACGCAGGCCTCGATTACAACACTTTATTAAATTCTTCATCAAGAGACGAGTGACAATGTAATATGCAATATGCATCCCCTTTTGAATCACAAGAGCATTGGGATTTACATTCATTTACGTTAATTTTGAATGGATGTGAAGATTTTCTGCTGACACTATTATTTTTGTAAACAAAAATACTCAATAATACTCGGAAATTGATTGCAGAAAAATTATAGCGTTCACATTTCGAGAGCATTCAGCGAATTATGAATGGCCTAGAGGATCAATATGTTTTCAATCATTGCTTTTCATTGAGATTCCGTAATACGCACGAGTACTAAAATAACTAATAGTGCAATAATTTATTTAATTACTACAATAAAACACACACACAGAACCACAGTACAACAAAATGGCCAATAAACCAGAGATCAATGAAATGTTTGCATCCAAAAAGCTCAAACAAGTCACTATTAGCGTTGATTTACTGACCAACCTAACTACTGTTATTGAAACACGTCCCCAAATTAGATTAAGCTGTTAAATCGTCAACAGTACCGATTTGATAATCCCTGATTGTAGGTCACTTGTTTAGGCCGAGTCACAAGGGCTTGTTAATAATGTTGAAGTTAAACTCGTTGAAGACAATAAATAGATGCAAAAGGAATAGAGGAGTAGATTTTGAAGACTGGAAAGTAACATGCAATATGGCTAGTTTTTTAACCGTTGCAGTCTTAAGACAAACTGTCACAAAGTCTGACAACTACTGAACGGGAGACTGTAGACTTGGTCTAGACTTAAACCCGACCCCAATATTGTTGGGAAAAGTCAGGTCGATGAAGACAGTCATAAGACAGATAGATGAACAGATCTCTTGCCTAATGAAGAACCACGGATAATAAAAACTACTAATAAGGTACTCTCTAAGATAATGATACAACTTAGGTTAAGCGAATGATAAAGACTTGATTAAGCCTTGTTGAACCTGAACAAAGTGATAACACCATAAAATATTATTGGCCTACATAAAACGAGGTACTCAGAAAGAAACTGATACTTTTATTGTTTAGTACCCAGTACCGTTTTACGCCCGTTCTCCGCTCTTAATACAGTTATATTACATCCTTACGATGGCAACAGTGAGAAAATTAATTAATTAAGTAGGTAATAAAATACGAGCGTTTGCTAACTAATAACGCAGTTTCACCTCATCCAGAAAATGGATTGCTGTATCCGTTTAATATTATATGTATTCTTACACCAATTTGAAATGAAAATAATTAAAGAGCCATAATTTATAGTTCAATAGCGATTGTTGTTTGAACACAACAAATGTATTTAAAGATCAACACCATAATTCGACTCTTGGTCCGAAATTTTAACCTACTACTCCTAACCTATTCATCCACGATAACGGAAACCTCGTAGTTTAAGCTGAAATCATGGAAACGATATCTGCCTAGCCTTTTCCCAATTTCCCAACTATGTTGGGATCGGCTTTCAGTCTTACCGGAGGAAGCCGAGTACTAGTGTTTTATATGGAGTGACTATCTAACTGGCCTCTTAAACCCTTAGAGAGACTATCTGGTTTCTGACCACCCCGTAACGATTACCAAAGATGTTCAAATGACAGATAATGGTATAAGGCTTTACATTACAAACAAACTTAATGCAATACTCAACATCTCAATGATTACGGTGAATGAGTATCAGGGAACGAAACCTGTTTGTCAGGTCAACGAGACGCCGCGTCTACACTAGGTGTCTGGGATCCAAATATCGCAACCGTGTTGGTGCAATTCGCGATAGTAGACACACCTACTTACAGTCTTGTTTATGCTGGTCATTTTCTACTCTGAATACGGTTACATTGCGTAGTCTTTATGGGTGAGATAGTATTGTAACTGGTATGATCAGTATGCTAAATAATATAGTTTGAGCTTGGGGGATTATCAGCTTTAAATTTGTTGTAATTGCTGTGCTGGATTCAGACATGGATTAGGTATAAATTGCTACATATCGAAAAATAGAGCCTTATATTATAGGCAGTTATTGTTGCTACAGAGAACGGTTTTAATATCCTGAAATACAAACCAAAATCAAATAAGCTGCAAATGAACTCAAAAACTACTAAGCTTACAACAACAATATTTTAAGCATTACACACATTATTCTCTTTAAACTAAGACCGAAAGCAATGACTCAAAATATTTTAGATACAAAATTAAACTGCACAAACGGCTGGTAAGCACGATCGGCTACAATTTCGCGAATAGCCTACGATGTAGGTTAGGCACATTGTAAATCGGAGTTCGTTTGATTGGGCGACTTTTTATGGCCATGCCAATTTTGTTGTTACACCTTTAGGGGGTAACCTGAATAACGTAGACCACACATGTGTTTTGGTATGTTAGTATTGACGGACTAAGTATAAATGGAATTGTAGACAAAATTTTGGTGATCATAAAATACAACACTAGGCTGACTTCAGTTTCTAGGTTGCAACAAGTCTAGGCAGACTAAATCGAACCCAATACATAAGTCGTAATCATAAGACTCCATAAAGAAAATACAAATTCAGGGAAGCTTTAGTTGAAGGGAAGGAAAATAGAAGATGGAAGGCAAATATTATGTGTAACACCGGCAGGCAATTCCTGTTATAATGCAGATAATTATAAGAACCTAGCGTACATAATCTGGATACTGTTTGCCTAACGGTTTACTACATAATCCCTGCCAAGTAG
The DNA here is from genome assembly GCA_022398575.1 of Heliothis subflexa. NCBI lineage: Eukaryota > Metazoa > Arthropoda > Insecta > Lepidoptera > Noctuidae > Heliothis > Heliothis subflexa. The sequence continues at coordinate 5,206 of JAKRBP010003651.1, read as the reverse complement.
ACTAAAGCTAGATCGATCGAGAATCGAGATTGATATCGTCGAGCAAACTGCTCGTTAACATAAAACTTGGAAGACTATCTGACATAAATATTTTATGATGATAATCATAATATAACTGGACTGCATGTACTGTAATCACTTTCTGTGATGTAGTAAAAAGAGGATGTAATAATGCTCCTGGCCAAATATACCTACGCTAATCCAGACTCCAAAATAAAAAACTTTACCTAAATCCTGGTCAGAATTTGTGTATAGACCCATTTGGGATACGTTGGAATGTAAATTGAAAAAGGCATGGAAAACGTGTTGTCTAAGAAAAGAAAGCTGAAGTAAAATTCGATGATTTAAAAATTTGTAAAATTGCTTACAGATGTGCTGAATATCTGCACGATAAAACAGAGTTCAGATGAAAAACTAACAGTCGCTTTGACAATAAAATCAAAACACATCGTTTGTAACTATTAGAATAAAGTACCAATTACGTTACAAAAGGGACTTCTAATATTTGTTCAAAGCTAAGTGGATACCTGATAACCATAATTCTCGAGAATAATGGATTTTCAAGGTTTTTACTTAATGAAACAGTGTTGACTTTTAAAGGTAACTTTTATGATCTAGCACGTCTAGGTCTTACTTAATAGTTTTGCATAGTTTTACCTACATGCCACCTACGAATACTTCTCGATTTTTTTTATTTCTTTATATTATTTTGATTCTTGATAATCTCTATCCGTCCAAAGCAGGCTTCAGTAATTTGCATGATTCTTCCATTAATAACATTAATTTAGACTCAGCGCATTAACACAACATGACTTTGCTCACGGCAAAATGTCATTTGTTGTTGCTTCCCATAATAGATTATTAAATTAATTTAAAAGCATGAAAAGAAAGCAAGGTTGATTACCAGAAACATGCTAGGTACTTGTATTTAGGGTCTATCTATAAATGGGTGTCTTCTTCCTCCATACTCTTCTTCCAGACGTCCTCCTGATCACTTGGGTAATTTGATTCCGAGGTGAATAGATTCCAACAATTTTCACCTTACATCACATATGTAATATTACGTAGTGGAATTATGTAGTGGAATTAAGCCATCTCACGAGTAATATTATTTCCACCCATATTCTTTTTCAGACTTCGATCAAGATTATTGAACGAAGCTTCTATCGACTTGGGTACTACGCCGAGTATGTTTTCCGCTTCTATTCCTCTGTAAGCCGTCATACTAATATCCATACTATCCACCTACACTTTCTTGTACTTCTAATACGTATATAATATATCTACTTCAACTACCCGTGTGAAATTTTGCACCATGCCAAATAAGGCCAAAAGAATATCCGTTATCCATTGACAGATCAGTGACTGACCGTCGTAATTCAATTCATTATTCGATTATTTTAAATGTAAAATTCATGATGCCATATCAATTATATTGCCATTCGTTTCTGAAGCTTCCAGTTCCGAAAGGTTCAGCTTTTAATTATTATTCATTAAAATGCAATCAGTTGTACCACTATGATTAAGGTTTTCAAATGAGCCATTATTAATATAATTTCCATTGTTATTTATGTATTGGAAATGATAATTAAATTCACAATTACGCCGTAGTATACAAAGGAAATTCAAATTGATTATTTTGAGTGCATAACAAATAGTAAGTACGTATATTTGACATAATGTGTAACCATCACATATGACTCATTTGGTAATAAAGTATTTATTTTTATATATTTATTTCAACTTCCTCATAAACAGAAATGTACGATATATAATCAGGAAATCACAAATCCTAACAAGGAAACATTTCCATAAGAACCAAAAGGGTTCAGAGCATGCCCAAAAATAATCAAGGACATCCTGTGGTAATTCGAAAACAAATCTATTTTAAGTTGTTGTAACATCACCCATTAATTGCCTACAAATGCATTAAAAAACCCCACTTAAAGTTATTGTTGTCATTATAGAAAAACATAGTCAACATAGTCAACAAAAAATATCCTTTAGCTTCTTCAGAGTCTCAAAGGACCTAAACTTGTAACATAATGATGGCTTATTCCTTGAATAAATTACACGCCTTTTTATTAACATTCAGTAAAAAAAACCATCTTCAAATTAAACTTGACCATGCAAAAGACTTTTTACATCTCCATGCTCTTCATTATCAAGTGCTTCCACTATGCACACATTTATAAATACACACTCATTTTATGCATGTGTGAGTTCATCGGCACACAAGCGTTACTAATTACCGCTATGAGACATAACGGCTTTACTGCGTATGACCGATCGTATCTTTGATTAGGTGAATTGTTGGTTTTGTTAAAGATTTTCTAAGAGAACATCATCTGCCTAGTTTTTACTGACTATGTTCGATTCAGCTTTCAAACTTGGCACTTTCAGCTGAGTAACTTTTTTATACATGGCTCCATAGACATACTCGAACTGTCTTCAGTGCCCCATTTCCCAGTTACTAGGTAACACAGGATAACCCTTGATAAGATTGTACTTGGAACATTATCTATACCAAATCCTTACAGAAAAATATTTTTAAAAGGTTGGATTGTAGTAAGAATGAGGATAACTACGATAAGTGATGACTATGAATTATTGGATTCTGTACTAGGAGATAAGGCCTGAATAATGGCAGTATAGATAAAAGCTGGTCGAACCATAATAAATTGCTATTAACGCAAAGGAGTTGATGAAAATCGTAGCTAAAATTGAAAAGTTATTAGGCTCGTAAAAACTACGTTTTAATTTAACCATACTTGTAATCACACGCCCGCATGTCTATAAATTTCCAATTAAATATCAGTTTCTCTTGCTTTCTCTCTTAGCAGCTATAAAATCCTTTTAACTACCATCTTATGTATTCCAGACATCGTTCCTATTCACCTCGTTTTGGTTTCATTATATCTGTAAATAATCTCCCGGATCTGACCTTAGCACAGTTTTGAACCACGGAACTACACATTACTATACACCATTGTACTTACTAACGGTGCGTCCGATATCCCACGGAGGAGCTTCACAATAAACGTATTAAAAGTAAAAAGACTACCGTGTTAGTTTGTGCTGTATTTGTTTGCCAGACAAAGAAGGAACCTTCTAATCGATTGCAAAGAAATTGCTGTAAGATTCCTAATCTTTTCACCCTTGGTTACTATGGAAACATCGGGTCGATGTTTCGTCGGAACCTTTTGTGAGAAACAAAGGATAAATGCCTTTTCTTGTTTTATCGATGTAGGATTTGAATACTTGATCATCACTTGTGTAAGTAGGAATCAAAGGACCAAAAATCTTACGTCACAGACAAAGTCAACATTTTTTTATTTC
>JAKRBP010003637.1:1164-12156 GCA_022398575.1 Heliothis subflexa | reverse complement strand
TTCCAGATAAAGTTCCAAATAGCTATCTGACAGATAGTGTCATAGAAATGCTATAGAGCCTGTAAAACCTATAGTAAATTAAATCCATTTCTGTTTATTGAAGTAAAATTTTAAACCTACAAATCAGGATTGAAGATCCCAAGCATTAAAACGAAATTACCTTATAGCTCGTTAAGCTAAATTAATTAAACATCACTTAACGAGATACCATCAAACCTCAGTCAGCGTCCGGTGGTCGTGTGCCTGACGTCGTCCGGCCGTCCGGAGCCCGCACGTCTCGTGACCGGGCGGCCGCCGGCACGCGTGACGTAAGCACTCATTACCAAACAATTAGCCAACGGATACAAACCCTAATTACTTAACAGTCCTACGTTACGTGACTTGCCTTATCAAAGCAATTTTCAGTTGAAAGGCTGCTGAAAATATTCTTTTAATCTCAGATTATGGTTTCAAAACGTATTTTGTATTTCGTTTGTAGATTTTTCATGTTGTAAATTGTTTATTTTAAATACATTTCTGTCTCTAAAAGTCTGAATGAAATATGTTAAGCGAAGTGACTCTTAAGTCGTGAAAAAAGCTTTTCACGATGTAATCCGGCACTCTATTGGTAATGTTTTCCACTAGTTAATCCCCGCGGATCGTCCCACGCTTCCACCCTTCCCCTATGAGAAATACATTCACACCAATATTGGAGCGAATAAATTGCGTTACCTAATTGTCTGCAGTTTCCCACCGTGCGCCGGCCACGCGGCCTTATGATACACCCTTAACTAATACACTAAAACCAATTTGAACCATATCACTTACTCCCAAGGACCATTTTCCAACAAGCTTCTGTAAAGCTAAAGTTTATGAATTTTAATATCGCTAAGTGACCCATAAATGCAGTTGTTGTGCTCTTATTGCAACTGCCCAATGCATAAAGTTGCTCGACAAAAATGCAATTTTTATATTGGCTGTCAAAAAAATCGCCAAGTTATACACATCAGTTAGCCGACCCCTAGTAGAAAAGTAATAAGGTTGAAAATTACATGGTTTTATAGCAAAAGTAGGTGAGTGATAGATAAAGGAAGGTTTGTATAGGGTGGGTCGCTTAGGGCGGCGGCACACGAGGCGACACGGGGCGCCACGCGGCCACACACTCCGCGCCAGTCGCCCGGCGCGCGCGCACGTGACCCACCGCGCACAACTCCTCAACTGACCAAGTTTCCGATGAAAACCTAGTGATAACTGGAAAATTAGGCCACGACCAATCCGTGTATGCAAGAACCTTTAAGTGATTTTTTTGAGATACTAAAGTGATTTATCTGCTGTGTTGACAATGGAATACCATCACCGTCATATGGAGCAGCCAGGTCCTCAGCTGCAGAGCCAGGGGGGTCAGTGGGGGTACGGCTGGGGCCCACCAGCGCCGGCCCCGGCCCCACCTGCGCCTGCGCAGCGGAACAAGAGGACGCACTCCGAGAGTGAAGATGATGCCTTTTCTGAGGAAAGCAGTAAGGATGCGACGTGAGTATTGGCTGTTTATTTGTGAAAATATTTTGGTTAATGTTTTTGTCAAGAAATGGACAACTTAAAAGAAACAAAGGCTAGGTTTAAGTTCTTTCTCGCATATTCTATTCGTGAGTTAGTAAGACTATTTTTGAGGTATTAAATCTAGGTATTCTTATATTTAATAAACGCCCGGCTAAAATTAACAATTTTATCTTAATGAAAAACTTAATCTAAAACTAACTACAATATTCAGTGTTTACTTAATAAATATTTTGTCTGTTCAGTTATTACAGCATTGGCTAACATAGACAAGAAGTTGGAACAAACAGACAAACATAAATGTTATTACATTAGTTCTCAGAACTGTGCTCTTATCCCAATCCATGTAATATTAGGATAATATATTTAGAACTATTTTAGTTTACCTTCACGTCATGTTTATTTCATAAATTCTGTATTTTTTGTATGAAAATATAACGATGCGGGTATTCAACTGTTTATATTTCTTTACGGTTACGACATTATATAAAACACTACAGCGTAGCAGGCAATTTTCAGGTCATAAGAATAAGTCACAGAACACGTTACAATTACATATTAATATTTTATTATATTTAACATCTTTCCAAAGTATGATATAAGAATATAGATTAAAAATACGATAGCAATTTTATATTACTACTTTAATATCATATAAGAATCTAATAAGAATGTGCAATACCGTAGAGACTCGTAGCCGCTACGCACGTAGCGAGTGCTACGTAATTATACTGAATTGATTTCTCGCGTAGCACGTTGTAACATCATTTTTCTCAAATGTTCAGGTGTTTGAAAACACCAATAGTTTTCTAACGTTATATTGGATGTTTATTTAACATTTCTATGTAGAATACTTAATACCTATGTTATTCAAATGAAAACGTCTTAAATAAATAATTCATAACGTAAAAAATATTTAAGGAAAAATTTTTACTAACACAAACAATGTTTAAATATTTCACCTACCTTGTCAAATTATATTTCCCGAAGGGCAAAAAGAAATCAGGAAGGTTACATACCGAAGTTTAGTTAAACAAGGCCATCTTATTAAAGGAAAATTACCTACAAAATAATATTTAGGTACCCAAGATTCTTGTATAATATATATTTGTTCAACGTACTCATAATGTCATGTTTTAGGCCGAATTCGTTATTATTTCAGTAGGTTACCGAGACACGCTGACATGAACAAACATATCAACAAAAGTATTATCTTGTTACATCTAATATGGAAACCTTAAACATGTCATTGTGTCTTAGAACTAACTATTCTAATCTGTCTGTAACGAAACAGGTGTTATTTTTTTAATTTAAAAAAGGTATAAAATGAATCTGAACACTAAAAACACTTCTAAATTCTTCTAATTCTGTAAACACTGATTTGTGTAAGTATTAAAGAATTTTCAAATTCTTGTTTAGACCACTTACTAAATCTCAAAGTCTTTAAGCAGCTAAACAAAGGCTAAAATAACATCGTAAAAGATTTTTTATACGCAAAAAAATGGAAATACACAAAATTATAAATATTTCGCATACATACAAACACATTATGCAATTAACCCAACACAAAAACCAACACACCTATTACTTCCAAAACACATCTCAAAACCTACCACTACGCCATACTAACCCCCCATCTCCAACACTCCAGATCCCCCGGCGGTGACTCCTGCCAGCTGATGACTCGCAAGCGTCGCCGCGGCGTCATCGAGAAGAAGCGCCGGGACCGCATCAACACCTCCCTGACGGAGCTCAAGCGGCTGGTGCCAGCAGCCTGTGAGAAGCAGGGCAGCGCCAAGCTGGAGAAGGCTGAGATACTCCAGCTGACTGTGGACCATTTGAAGATGTTGCATGCTAAAGGTAGTCTAAATATATAACATTCTAAGGTGATTGACATAGGATCTATCAACGCATAGTGACATGTAGCAACCCATCCCTAGGTGTTCATGGGACTTGCAGGATCTCTAGTGTTCATAAAAGTGCCAAAAACTGCAGCTAATGAATTCAAATAGTTTCTTCGACGGAGAATTGATCTCTTGAATTCTAATAGCATTATGAATGAATTAAAAGAAGTCATACTAACTACAAGCTCATAAAATAAGAAATTAACTTATATTTTCCCTAAAAAATATATGTAAAAAATGTATTAAATATGAGGAGAACAAAACGAAACCCAGTAAACAAGTTCTCCGTTAAAACTCAGAGTGTTTACAAACAGAATCCCTAATGGCCTTGTTAACACAACAGCGCTGTTTACGTCTACTTTCATAAATTCACGAAAACAAATTACAAGCCAAAAGTCCCCTAGCAACGGTAAATATCACTATAGAAAACCAAAGCTTCAATATCTGTCTATTACCAAAAAGTAAAATTGCAACCAAAAAATGCATCCGTTATACCCGACAATTAAACTGTCAAGAACCTGTTACTACGTTTCCGTTTCCTGCAAATTAATAAAAGATGCAACCGTAACGGTGTTTCGCTAAAAGTGTAATAATTTTAAAAAGCAAGAGTCACACAATTGGTTCACTTTTCCTGTTCTTTGTGAATCTTGTATTACCCTTAGTAAAGGAACTTGTGAATCGGATTCCACTTTCCCTAACTGTGAATGACAGTAACGATAATAATTAAGTGCTTTGGACAAGTTTGATATTACGTTTTCGTGTTCAAGTTTATTAAGTTTTCGGCTAAACCTCTCATATATTTTTTCTCAATTTTATGTTTTTCTTAAAGAAGCCGAAATGTTTTTATCTACCTACTACATTATATATATTTTTTTATTTCACAAACAGAAAGCAGTTATCAAAAGAGATACTGAGAATTTTTCATAAACCTTCCACCTCATAATATTTTAATTAATTATTTTTTACAAAAATGACCTTTAGCTAAGATTGAAACATAGTTAATTAGCTCTTAATTAAATTAATGAATTGATCGTGTTTTGCCCACGGTTACTTAGGGATGGGCAGATTTAATATCAGCTACTTTGTATTCACAATCTTAGGTTAACGAACTCATTCCGTGATATGATTGCTGATTTGTTAGATGTTAATAGATTTATATTCTGAAAGATGTTGTTGTACTGAATATTTCAAAGGATCAAAGGGAATAAAGCTTCCGAAATATCGCTAAACCAAATGAGCCCTTATCAAGATAATTAAACTTAGATCAAAATCTGCTTAGTACTTAAAAATATTTTATCATTTAACCGATAGTACCACGCAAAGAAGGGTAATGTTTTCGTAGTTTATCTTAAATAGGTAGTAAGGTTGATAGAATAGTTAAGATTCCTTTTTATTTTCTAAAACTTAATTAATTACAATTAACTGGCTCTACAATCTCTTCAAAATGTCACTTCACCTTACACAACACACAAACATGCTGACCCACCTAACATCATATCATATCAAGGTCTATAAACAAAGTCAGCTGTTCCCCAGCTCGCTATCTCGCTGATCGCCAAATGGCCCGCTCCGTTCCCACGCCCAGCTTCCGGGTCCAGGCGGCAGGTGGACAAACGGGAACTTTTTGTTACAAACACTCGTAGTCAATGATCTCGCTGAGATTAGAAAAAAATTGTTTGCATTATGTGTAGTGGGAAATTGATGGTATTTTGTGGGATTTTTAAAAATTGATTTTTTATTGTGGGGTAGAAAAAAATACTGTTTAATTTAGGAAAATAGTTTTCTTAATATCAAGAATATATTTGACATGTTTTGACAGTGATAACTCATAAATATGTTCACTATGGAAATAAAAACCAAAGCACAATTACAGACATTACGATCCATATCGTAAACCACCCATTAATATTTAACTGCAAAATAATTACCGTCCCATCCTTCCGGGCGCATCAACGGTTTCAATCAATTTGTGGTTTGACTTCAACAATAAGTAATTCACAATACTGTAGCTGCACTAAGTGTTCGAGAAACCGCATCCTCGTCGGTTGGAAGTTTCCGGCCACGATGGCCCAGTGGCGGCCATGATGGCTCACTGTCGGCCACTGCTGGCCGTTGAAAGGTCAGTGTCAGTTAAACGGGGTCCGGAACTGCAGCACGCGAAATGCGTTTAAACTTTTATCTAACCGCTCTTTGTTTCAACCAGTTTCACCTATTATCTATTTTAAAGTGACCTATAAAAGGTAATTCGATATTTACATGAACCAAATTGTTTTGTATCAAATCTTGTAAACAGTTATTGGACACGTATTTTTCTCAGTCACATTTAACCCAATTTATTACGTGACCTTTATAAAAATCGACTCAAAGTTTAACTTGATATACCGCAACAAAATAGTCTGGTTCATAATAACACCCACAATTTTATCACTTCATTAAATTCATATCGATTTCAATATCGATAATTCGATACCATATCAAAAACATCACTGTTCCTTGCTATTCGTCTCTTTCTCACTCATGGTGCGAGAGCGGGATAAAAACTGGACCAGTGGGATCCTGTTAGGGACTTCCTGAGTTTTTATAGGCGCCAGGTGTGACGTAAGCGGTGCGTACGCGCAGTGCTCGATGCGCGGTCAACAGACCGGCCGGGTGGCGCGGCGGGCCTTTGTGTGGTAAATTTAATGGGTTTTGAAGAAGTTGCTCTTTTTAATGTACTTATTTATCTATTTAAAAAAATAAATAGAAATAGTTGGGTTTAATAAAAAAAATGTTTTCGATTAGAAACTTAAGTAACTTAACTTTTAAACTTAACTTTTAAGTTGAGCTTTTATCAACATTTTTTTCGTGACACTGAATTATAACTCAAAACATGCTCAAAATAGTCTCTAATCCCCACTATTACTTAAACCAAAAACAAAAATCACTTAACTGCATTCACACATCGGATTAGTGCAGATAAATCAATCAGCAAGCGAATCATGCGCAGTGTGCGTGGGAACACGAGACCCGCCCGATCTCATCGGCCGAGTACGGTGGTAACTACCCTATGTCAGGGGAGCTGGGAGTTAATCGCAACTTATGCTACGGTGATTGGGGATTTGTAATGGGAATTGTTTAGTGGTGACTTTATAATTTACCCACGGTTACAGTGCGGGATTTTTTTTACGAGTTTTCGTAATCGTAACTTATTTGGTACCTCCTGAATTCTTGCTATTATTTAGCTGAAGCACCATAAACAAATCGTCATATACTACTTTTACTTATAAGTTAATAAAGAAGCAGACCTTATTCATAGAATTTCCCAATGACAATGCGCACCGGATTTGCCTGCTAGACAGCTTATCTTCACTAACCAATAATTATATTCAAAATTCTTCTACAAAAAACCTCTAAATCTATATTATTTCGATCAAATCACGCGTCCATTGTGTCACACGTGACAAGCGGAAGCGATTCTAACGCAAAGGGTTGTCGCACCTGCGTACGCGCAAAAAACTCGGTAAAAAAGACGGAAGGAACGATGGAACATAATTGTACGCCCGATTGGGGTTACCGTATGTACTTATAAATGATAGATTATATTCTAACGTGACGTGATCGCTGACAAAAAATGATGAATATTTAATCTCTTAATTTTACGATGTAATAAGAAAATAATTTTCTTGCGAACAAAACTTTTGGCTTATGAAAAGTAATCAGACGAAAATTAATTAAAACAGCACCGCCGGCGCAAAGAAAAAAAACTGACATTTCCCAGAGCTCTGCCATTAATTAACAGATAACATTATTTCTCCAGTTCTTTACCTGCCTCTGTTTTATTAAATTTAATAATTACGAGACACGCCACCGGCACACAGGATCAAAGAAAAACACAAACAAAGAGTAAACTTCAAAGAAATTAAACTGGTTCGCCAAATGTAAAAAAATACTTGTACAGACAGTTCTCTTTCACCCTTCAGTCCATGGCCCGGTGGCACACTGACTTAACCAGTCACATTAGGTCCCTCACTAATCAATGAATCATCTTATTTTCGAACACTTTGCTCAACGCACGCTGGGGTCTGAGAGCTCATCTTATATTTGTCGCCTTCCCTATCGGAAGACGGCCGGAAACTTGGGGTTCCCGTTACCAATACTACAACTTCCATCCCTTACGCACTCAATCAAAACACTATTCCCCATCCCTTTCCAGTTGCACAACCAAGGGTCGTTTCCTCAATGAACTGAACTTTTGTGTTTTTTATTTCGCCTCACAATTGTCTAAATCTTATTTACATGCAAAATAACATCTGCATCGTCGGATAGCTGGATCGAAAAGACTAGAGAAAATACGGAGTTTCAAATCCCCAGTGGTGTGAGCTTGAAACTTTGTAGAAACCTTTACAAACGTAGTTAATTATTCCGAGTCAAACATACCGCCCTCCGTCACAGCGCTCCAGTGTATTTAAATTTTTAACTAAACACGGAGCGTTGAATTAATATCCTTCTATTGCGTCATAGTCGAATCAATATGGTAATGAAAACGTTTGTAACCTCCTTTTTCCTTTGTTGCAGGACTGGACACGTTCGCCTACGACCCTCAGAGATACGCGATGGATTACCATAGTATTGGATTCCGGGAGTGCGCCGCAGAAGTGGCGAGGTACCTCGTCAGCTGCGAAGGCCTCGACATCCAGGATCCTTTAAGACTCCGGCTTATGAGCCACCTGCAATGCTTCGCTGCTCAAAGGGAATTAGCGGCGAAGTCAGCGAACTGGGGCTATCCTCAGTACCCAGCGACGCCTGTTCCTCAGCCGCAGCATGGCTACACGGACTTGGGAGCACCTCGGCAAGACATACCAGTGACGTCAGCAGCGACGACAGTAGCTGCACCGACAGCCATGTCAGCGATAGCTGCACCCCTCACTGCAGCTCCAAGCTATCCTCACTACCCCGCCCCTCCCGCGCCCCCGGGACCTCCTGGCCCTCACCCGGCGCCACCAGCTCCTCACTACCCCACACCGTACCCTCACCATCCGCCACATCACCAGTACTCACAGAACAGTTCGAAGCCCTACAGGCCGTGGGGTGCAGAACTAGCCTATTAAGTCTTACTACTTATTATATCTACATATCAGAATTATTGTCTTGTGGCTTGGCAACACGGAAAAACAAACAAGAAAAATATAACTTTCAGAAGCTTTTTTCCCTTTTGAATGTCGGCTACTTAGTGTTAACAGTTGCCTCTGTTAGAGGGATTCCGACAAACAACTGTATTTAAAAACGTTTGGAGGGTACTTTAACGTCCAATGCCGTTCTACTTCTAATGTTTTGACCCCTTTGTTACAAAGGAGCGTTGGACGTTCAAGGAGTTCCAATTCGGTCCTCTCTGCATAAGATTACGTATTCCTCGCCAGCCACAGGACACTGTTGTATCGATCTCAGAGTTTAAAAATATCTAAATTATATTTTTGGAGACTGTACTGTTGTAAAATATAGTTTTATATAAAGTATTATTTTGTAAGTTGTGTGATAGTTATATATTATATTGTATAAGTTTATCGACAGTCACTAGATGTATTTTGGGACCAAAAAACTGAGCTTTAAATATCGTCGAATTATGTTGTAATAACGTGAAATTATCATCACTTTGATGTTACGTTCAAAGAAGTTCTATGTGATCAATAGAATTTACTTTGGTATTTTACAAAGTATAGAGGTAGAGAACAAAATGGTTGTGAAATTACCAATAATAATCGCTAATTATAGTAACAAACGGTGTTTGATGTATAGATTATTGGCTAAAACACGTAAATCCGGCATTGCTAACCAATTGAAAATAATTGTAAAATCGAACATCTCAATTGTAAATATTCTATGTAAATACCGTCGCTTGATGACAGAAAGAAAATTAAATTATTTTCATACGCTACACTTTGTTTAATTATTCACCTGTAATTATCTAAACTAACGAATTGACCATTTGTCGCATAAATTAGCGATAGCATCGCACAGGTGTTTGTGTCCGGCCGATCGTACGGACATATGCGCATACGCCGAGGGTCAATACGTCCCACTTCAATGATCGTATGGGATATCGCTACCCCTGCGGTTCCCACGAATTCCTTCTCGCTCACTCTAGTCTATAAACTATACTCGTTTCTTTCTAACCCGGTGCTTCCGTAGGTTCCACAGGGTGCAAAAACGTGACGTTTTTTAATGTTCGTGTGCTAGCCGTGTGGCAGTAGTTTTTAGGAAGTAGGAGTGCCCTTTGAGAACGAGGAAGGGATTTGTCTTGTGTTTTTTGCTCCTTTCTTTTTATAATTACGATTGAAGATTAAACGTAAAAAGTTTTTGTTACGAAAAGGTTCGAGATGATTTTATAGATATTCAATTGGGTATTGTTGTGCAATCTGAAATTTTATAAACGTTTTTTTTCATTAAGTACCTACCTATACAGGTTTGACTGATAATCGAAAATATTTAATAATTAGTTTTAATAAGAGATTGTAGTTGTTACGAACATTTTCATTACGCGAAATTACCGAAAAATATTTCAAATCAAAGAAATCAAACTTAATCTATCATTTATACGCCAAAACTAACAGTAAAAGTAAGGTGAGGGAAGCGAGTAGCGGAAAAAACTTTTTCAATTATTGCTAATTCAATTTGACGCAGTATCATTGTATTTCTCTTGATGTTGGCAACTGCGAAATTATATTATATACCTAACTACATATTAAGCTCTATTATTCAAAAGTTTATTAAAATAAAACAATAATCTAATATAAACGTACTAACGGCGTAGTAAGCCTACTTAAAATATATTTGCAAACAAGAAATATTTTTACATATTTTGTTTGCATTTCATTACACCGACGGCATTCCTCACGGCACAATATAATTTAGAACTATGTTGACGTCACAACATGGCGTCAGCATTTGTGTCGTTAATATGTAAATAGTGAAAAACGACGTAGTTTGACTGTGTATAATGAACTACTAACTGTGACTGCGCTAAAAGGCAGAAATGGCGATTTTTTTACCACGTGTCTTTATTGTTTTATTATGAAAATTAAATGGCTCAATAAGTCTTCATAATACATATTTAGCACTATTAATTTAAAAATGTATAATTTTTTAATAAGACAAAGTCCGACAATACGTCAGTGTCATTTTTCGCGTCAAAAACTACTAGACCGATTTTTATACAGTTTTCACTGTTAGATAAAAGGATTGATAACGAAGGTTTAAATATATAATTTATACCTACCACTACAAAGCCGTTTGGTGAGATAGAACCACGGTTCGTTCTAATAGTAATAGAATTGAAAAACTTTAGTTCCCGAAGTTAAATGTCCATGACTGTAGAGTATAAAATCCTTGGCTCCGGATCTAATAAAATAGTTTTCAAACCACTTTGGACTCGCTTTTGTTTAAATTGACGACGTTTCCAAACTTGGAATTTTCTTATCATCTTATAGCAGTAATTTTGGTTCAGTCTTTAGTAAGGTAGTTAATTCATATTTAGGGAAGCGAATATAGTAGAAACAAATATAAAAAATATATATCAATA
>JAKRBP010003477.1:0-13054 GCA_022398575.1 Heliothis subflexa | reverse complement strand
TTCAAAAAGTCACGGACTTATTGACCCGCCCTCGTACATACGACCTTCATATTCCATTATTAATATGAAAATAATACTGTTTTACCTATGTAAAGACGCTTAACTGGCCGCTGTTTTTCTAGAATTTTGCTAGGTGATCAATCAATTTTATAATTATTAGGTGACTTGCCTCACAAGGACGTACTGGACATGGAAACCTTTCTTAGAAATTTGTGTGATGTATATTGCGTCGTTCATCATAGCTGGACACTTGCGTAGCCCTACCCCAGGCGATACTAAAACTAAAAAATAACATAGGTAGTAGCTATCGTCATACCCTTTATTTAGTTAAGTCATTGTTCCGGAGTGCGTATATCTTTTAAAAATTCTGAAAATGTGGTAAAAATAATTTACATTTCCTCTTAAACCTAAAACAAATACCGGCGTCGCCAAACAAGAGGAGCGCCGCTTTGACGCCGGATGCGAGAGTATCGGCGCACGCGTTGCCCATTCAAAAGTTCGATCCACAAACGTCAATCCATCAATGTCCGTCTTCGTTCGTGCCGGAAAGAGATACTGAATTCGAAGCAAATTAAAATTTATTTTCGATACAAATCCTTAATTTGTTAAACAAACGCGTGTGTAGATTATTATTGGACGTTCATAATCACATACAATATTAGAAATGTATGAAAGCATTGTACTACGACTATGACTACATTGTGCATACATTAAAGCTTGTCCGTTTAGATTGTAACAATGGAACCCAATTTTAAGGAAGTTATTATAATAAAGTTTTATGCATCATGTCCCATAGCCCGTACGAATATTAAGACACTCTAGGGACTAACTCATAAAAATACGTACGGTTCAACGAGCTATGCACATATGAATACAGTTATGTAAGTTTAGTAAAATTTTCGCGAAATGTTTCCTTTGCCGAAACTAAACAAATTGTAATGAAGAGTCGGAAGATCATTGTCATTGCATCAAGATAAGGAACAGCAAGGCTTGACATTGATACGTTGAGTCAACTCCTCACGACCCGCACTCGTCCAGCCCGATAAGGACAGCAGTGCGTGCCACTTAGCTATAAATAAGCCAGATAAAATACTGGTTTCTGCAACTAATTACCATTTAAAAATGGCCTTGAAGCTTTATTAGAGGTGCTGGAGAATTTCACAGCAAAAACTGTTAGGCTAGTCACACTCCGTTAATTTTATTACACTTACTCTCGAACTACTGGGACGGAACTACGTGCGCGAACTATGTTATTTAATCAAATTATGGCTAAACTGTAGGTCCTTCGGCAATCTTTGCTAATTAACTAGCCGGAGCTTTGAACATCTGATTTCTCGTTTCCTCATTTACACCCGCTGATGTTGGAAGGAGACGGACCAAGCCGTGTGTGTATTTATTAGTAAAGGAATAGCTCCTGAGAGCGACTTGCTCACTCGTTAAAGCCCTTGCTCGGTCCATTTATGGAGTCGTCGGCGCCTGTGGACAGTCGCCCCAAGAAGGAAACAAACCTATTCCAATATTTATGATTGTGAATAAAAACTACCTGTTATTGTTTAATTATACCGCCGCCTGTCTCCTAAACTATTATTCAAGTTGAGAGTAACTGCAATAGCAAACAAGTGACTAAGTGTCTATTTCTAGTTTACAATGCCACTTTGATCCAGAAACAGAGCGAAACGAAGTTATTTTCGCTGTTGATTCTTTAATGAACTTGTGGGTAATGACTGACTCATTAGCTATTTCCAGTGGTATTGTACAAAGGCGTAGATTATTATACCTCAATACCAGCATTATGATCGTTGGATAAATTAAACGGTAACCAATAATTTGTCACACAGCGCACGCTATAGTGTAATAGAACAATCATTTCTGTGTTTTGACAAGCACAATGCACGTGCAGTTCTAAGCTTCTGTGCGTTGGTTAACAATTACAGTCAATTAAAGAGCATCGACACGCGTGGAAGACTCGTATCATAATATCGCTTAATCAATTTGATCGCGAGCAACAGAGCCCGGGGGTCATTGACATTCAGCTAGCGTTTCTTGTTACGAAGTTGCTAACGTTATATGCTACAGTTGCATTAATTAGTTATACAGTACTCTGCGTAAGTAATCCTTTTGATTGGTGTCGAGATGATCTATGACGGGTTGTAACATAAAATGGTCCGAGCCCGGTATTTAGGTCGCGGTGATTGCTCCAACGCCCAGATTCCCAGCAACAATGCTCTGTCCCACTCATCAACGGCCTTTTGTCTTGCTACACGTTCCATCCCAATCTATTTTCACGAGTAGCTTAACTTTGATAAGAAATTATTATTTGGAAAAGTTTTCACATTGTCAAAATTGAAACAGTATCATCGATGTTACTGCTTTGTAATCAGATCATTCGGTTTCAATCACACAATACTTTTTGTTCTTGTTCTTGTTGTTTGTGAACTTCTATGACGCAACTTTGACTTTTATGAGAGACCTATAACGGCTATACCTAGTGACTAGCGAAATACCGTTTGCTGCCTAAACCAAATAGAAGCAACTAACGTTATGCGAATGCGAAACAGCGAATACTAATCCAGGAGTCATCGTTTTGAAAAATGTCCCGACTTTAATTTGCATACAATAGGCGGTTGTGAACGGCGCAGGACGTGTCACGCTGCCTCCGTATTCGTAGGAATTACGCATTTTACTTAAGTCACGTGACAATTTCCCACACATTGTGCTCCCAAACGAAAGCTTTGCCGCCGGAAAGAAAGAATTTAATTTGCTGAGACAGGCAGCCAAATTGATTTCCCCTTTGTTACTTTTTGGGGTTGAAGCTTTTAAAACCCGCCTATAAAACAAGGTTTTATCTCACCAAACATTTGTGGATTGTTATGACTTAGGCAAAAAGAAAATACAACCAATTTCTGTCTAAGGCGAAGAGAGTAAAAGATACAGTAACATATTTGGTATTAATTAACGAGTACGTAGGTATTGTCAAAAGGCTTAAACATGCTGCTATATCGTGGTGCCCTACGACTGAATGTGTCTCGCGTTTCATTTTATTGTGTGTGAAGTAATAAACGAAATAAGCGTATGTAATATTCGCACAGCAATCAAGCCCGCATTGAGCTGCGATTCTACCCCAAATTGAACCAAATAACTATTTTCTTTTTTTATAATTCAATTTGACAGTTACCGAGGTCTGTTTTGGCATGTGAAGATTTCGTTTCTTTGTCGAGGACTTTGCCTACAGATGTATCATTTTCTAACTAAATATTTTTTAATTGAAAGAAGAAACATATTTCTCTTATTCAAACATAACTCCAATTAATTTCTCCAGTGATTTATGGCTAATAAAAATGAGTGTGCTAAAAATATCAAACAAATGGCTTTTCTCTGAAACAATAAACGATAGAACTCCGAGCAATGCTCCCGCGAGAAGTATATTACTTTCTTAAATATTTCACTACAGTTGTTCAGAAGTCCCCGAAGCCATCTGAAGAAGAAATGTATGTTTATATGGGAACTGGATTACTTAAGTTTGTTGTCTTAGACCATTGTTCTCATTGTTACTTACCGAAAATTCTGTATGCCTGTGTTTTGTCTCTGTTATGAGAAAACGTCCATAGACCATAGTTATAGAAGTTATTCTCTTGAGTATATTTTAACGTGTGAGTGGTGAGAGGCGTTTTACTCTGTACATTTAACTGTTGATTCATTGGGACTAGTTTAGCATCAGTAATTTACGACGAATGGTCCTTCATCCTAGCATTTTCCCGGCTCACTGCCAGGTCTTACATTACTTGATGTTCGTTCTACTTTCTCGTGATTATAGTTACTAAATTGAAATCTGTCTTGTATTAGATTTATGTCATATTATATTGGCATTATTTTCTAGTCAATCAGCTTAATCTACATTTACTCTATGATATATTGTTATTTCATTCTAAATAAAATAATCACGTGTCTGACTCTCATAAGTGCAATGTAGCACTCGATAACGCAATTAACTTGATAATGATCGTCTCGCAGACAATCAATTCACTTTCGCTAATGTTCGCCAGAAGTCCCCGTGTGGTGAGACAGTGATGTATGGCAGCCATATAGACACACTGTCTAGATAAGCCTAATTTATTACACCTTAAATATGCCATAGTCTAGCATAGTAATTAAATCGCTCTCAATACTTGAAGGACAATTCACCGATTAACCTCACCTAGGAAAATATGTCATGGCCTATCCAAATTTTTCTTCCAACATTCTTGCGCGTACGAATCATTAGTACTTAAGCATACAAACCACTTTGTTATCTCTTTAAACGAATAGTGATATTCCGAAACGTCACGTTATTAGTCTCTGCGAAATCCAGCCATGATACAACATTCGGTCTACTGGTGCTTGCATTGATTTACGCTCAGTCCTTGTGTGAGAGGAGACATGTGCTCAGTAGTGGGACGATAAAAACGCTTAAGGTGCTTGCATCAAGTATCCTCAAGACACCTCAATTGGACGCATCAGTGAAACAACAGACGCTAACGATAGTTGAATGGTGAACTCACAATTTAGCTCAAAACACTACGGAGTTAATAAATTATTACCTATTTATAGTCTCTTTAAACTACAAAGGAAATATGGTCATTGAAATTTTGTTCCGTCCTAATTCTTCGAATATGCCTTGCTTTAATTATGAAATTAAAATGCGGAACCAAGAACGAAACTACTTTTAGTATGAAAAAAATTAGTTAAGTTTAAATTCAAACTGCCTTTTAAAGACTATCACGCTTAACTTTACTACAGTGAAATCCGATGTTTTTCTATGCGAAAGCTCGTAAAAAGTGAACGTTAAACTTCAATACTTACGAGCCTGGGCGCTCCCCTAAAGGGATTGCGCTTACAGCATTGTCTCGATTCAAACCTGCGACATAGGATCTCGATGCGTCGTGTATCGTGTCTCATCTATACTCTCTAGGGAAATCGTACGTTACACGAGCGGTTCAATCTGCTAATACGTCTGCACAGACGTTGTAGAGAATCCCGTTAAGCCAACTTAATATTTGCTTACCTCGATATATTAACTTAACATACGCTATAACATGTGAGAATTGCGTCAGTGAAAGCGCTGTATTACGTGTTTTGTTACAAGATTTAACACTTGTTGACACGAAACCACAAAACAATATTAATGGTGACCTATGTGGACTTTACGGTTATAGGAAATATTAAACAAAGAGTTACGAGTGTTCCGTTACAGAGTTTTCCGCGAACTAATTTAATGAGGAACGATTACCAATTTCCAATGAAAAGTTTTTGTCAATTAACAGGGAGTCACTTGTTGAAACGGAAGTATGTATGTATTTCTAAAAGCCCACAAATCATATAAATCTGATAAAGCGAAACGAGGATGCTTACTATTCATATCGTCTTGAATTGAAATTAATTTCATCAGTAGGCCACGTCTCATTTCACAAATGGACTTTCAGAAGAGTTATGAAAGGAATGTGAAGTGAACGAGATATTGTTGGAGGCAAATGAGTTGACGACTCGATTGTTAGTGGCCATTTGTAAAAAAATAGGTCGCCATTGTTCGGTTGACGACCTACGCCTCCTATTATGCCCGACCCGATAGGTAGTATACACAACTTCATTATAAACCTATTTAAATATATTTTAAGTGAACAGTAGTGGGAGACAATGCCATAGATATTGTTTATTGATAACCTTGTTGACATATTAACGAGATGTCGGAATGAATTGCTAAGTAAGCGCGATGAAAGACATGGGCCAGGGGCTGCCCGACCGCACCGAGCTATTTTGGTTTCAAGACGTTGACCTGTTCGTATCTGCATTTGGAGATGCATTCATCGTTTTTGAAATGCTTTATTACAAGGCTTCATACAACGTCCGCATGGACAATTTCATACGATATTGCATAAGTATACTGTCACCATTATAAATGTGGTCATTCGTATTACCGACGTCATTACCTTCAAACGTGACAGCCGTATAATAAATCAGTTTCATCCCGCGAAGGGTCGCAGGCTGAGTCCATGTTTGTCTATTGTTTGACTACAATGAGCCCCATCTGCAATTGTTCGGAACAATTTATGGCATACACTTTTGGACCATGATTTTTATTCAAATCCGTCTCGCTCGTATATACGAGTAGAATTAGAAATTGGGAGCTGCTATAACCGTAAAATAACAAAACAACACTGCTGAACTACCGAACTATTGTACTGTTTGTTTTCATATCAAACCATAATGAGTTTAAACTAGCGATTCCTAGAAGTGTTGCCGTAGATTTAAATATGTTCAATATAAACCAACAATATTTTGGAAGGCCTCGCATTCTTACTTCGAATCGTAGAGGCCGTCCGCTTTTCGTTCCCGCACGAGTATTGATTTACCCTGCGGCAAAGAACTTTCTGTTATTAATACAAAGTATACTCAAACTTTAATAACAATAACATAGACGGTTAGTGGTAATTAAACGAACACAGGCGAATAGAAAATCAATAGCTACTGGAAGTGTGTACTTAGTCCTTAATTATGTGTAGATAATTGATAAAGTTCTCGAACGTCTACTATCTAATGGAGAAAGTTTTTGAAACAATGCTTTAATTGGTCGTGAATTTAATTTACTACAAATGACTGCTTTGGTCAAGTTTATTCGTTTTTGTCCAAAAAATAGAAACCTTACCTAAACGGTTTACGATTGAAGTTTATAAATTCTTTGAAGTCATAAACAATGAATTAATAAAAATACATATTTGACATGGCTTTTGATGTAAGGGATACACAGAAATGTTAATTGCTTTGATGTGTCGCAGTAGCAAAGTGAAATTGTATAATTTTAATCTTTACAATTTGGACAATTCATGGTTATCCATTACCACATTCGTTGATTGCAGACCTCTGTCGGACGTGTCAACTTGAATATTATTCACATAATCGAATCTCATCGTTGAAGTGTTCCGTGCCGTAGGATTTCCTGAATTTCAACAGTCTGGCTCCGTATATATCATACCGACGAGTATAATTTAATTTCACCGGAAAACTCGAGACTCGATTCCCAGTGACCTCCTGAAATTATCTATTTACCCAACCTAGACAACGACATTGTAGACTTAGCTTTTTTGAAGCTTATTTAATTCTAGCTAGCATTTGTCCCTTGTTTACATTTGAAATATTCAACGAGTTGGACTTAGCTATTTACACTTGAAAGTTAAACTTGTTTAAATATTATACAGTTCTAGTTGCAGTATACTCAAAAACATAAAAGTTTCAACGAACTACAACTTAATTGCATAATGACATTGCATACAAAAGTACGTAGCTGGAGTTCGTTGTAGCTGGCCGATTAACTTGATATTACGAAACTTGTTAGTACTTAGCTCAGTAAACAGGTACTGGATTCGGTTACTGCGGTTAGCCTGCGAACAATATGCACTCGCCGCTGTATCAAAATCTGTTCACATATTGTAAAAACGTTGAAAGAGAAGCGTGGTATATTTCAATTATTCATTATGTTTTGCAATATTATCGTAGATTCTCTTCCCCACTTCTGCATGACATTTCGATTACCTATTATAAAACAGCAGAGTGGCGGAAGGTTGGCGTTCTCTGTTAAGTCCGATCGGTGATAACCTTGCTGACCTGAACGGGGTTACATTTTTATCTCTTTTTAACTTAGTATTACGTTCTTACATACTTGCATATAGTAGAGTTGCTAAAAAAAAATGGTTGGGAAAATCCACGTCTTGTTGTATTTTCTACATATTGTTACATGGCTTCCATGACCAAGCTATACCTACCCTGCAACTTTAACTATCTTTATTCTAATTTAAATTGAATAAGTCCTCACGGTAAAATAACAAGTACCTAGTTGGCTATTTGAAATAAAAGCGCATTATAGCCATGCCACCATAGCATGTCGAGCACTACCTCAGTGTCCTGACCGAACACTATTGGATTACGTATGAAGACAACAAAGCGATGTAATTTCAGTTGTGACCGCAACATTTACGACCTGTTGCTCCCCTAATAAAACACTAAATTAGTAAATACCTGTCTTCGTCGAAAGCTGCGGAAAATCTTTGCGATGGTCCCGTTCATTGCACATTCTTGATATTATAGGCTCTTAGTGGAAAATACGGAGCTAACCACTGCCACTAGTCTCAACCTGGCATTGCTAAAACGAATGGAGTCAGGAAATGGATGACGTCTTGACGCAGATTTCCTAGTAACTGTTAGATACTGTTGAAGAAAAGAATACTTTTAATAAGGGTTTTGTGGGACACGACATACACTGTATCATTCTTCGTTATATTGTTGTCAGTCTTAATATACATCATTCAGTTTACAAAGACGTCTACTAGCATTACCATCCGTATCTACGTCTTGTTTGCGTTGTCTCCTCTGGCCTAAATTTTCCAAGTTGTTAATGAAAAAGCTCCGCCGCCCCGCTCGCCGTGTAATTTCACTTCAAAGCTTGCTCGGAGGCCCGTTTGTTATTTTCTGTAATCACAAGCACAGAATATATTATACGCTAGGCCCTTCCCTTGGTGCATTATTCTGTGTTACTAGCTATTACCCCCTCGTCTGTATCGATCAGTCCAGCTAATTACCCTGCCTGCGGTACTATTCACGATGTCCTGTTCACATTGACACGTACTTTTCTTGTCTGAATGTAAATTGAAATCATATGACAAAAGGAATTTTCTTTGCCGCTAGTCGATTCGTGTCTGTAAATTAATAGTTATTCTTCGTTTGTTCTTCATGTTTACAGCAGTGCTTATTATAGCGTCAATTATTTGGATGGTCGCTTACAGTCGCGTGTTGTTTTGAATTACTATTCAAAGAATATAGATGTCGTTACATTTCAAGGTTTCATGAGGACGTTTTCGGGCTAAAATATTTCGAAAGGGAAAATGTGGTTTGTTTAATTTTCATAAATTAATTTTACATTGTACTCTTTGTTCAAATTGCTTTATTGCTCGTTTTGGGTTTAATTTCTCCCTCGGCATCTTGTTCAATATAATAACATTTCTGCTTCTAACAAATTAGTTAATTAATTGCTTAGTACCTATATATTTTTATTGACGCGTAAATACATATTGAATACTTTACACAAAAATCCGATAAAATCATGCAAGAAATAATAATTATGAAAATAATATAGCATCATACAAAAAACGTATAAGATAAAGACAGATATACCTCTACATATACATAAAGTAGCTCATTAAGTTCTTCGTATTTACTGTATTTGCCTTCAGGGTTACATGGCTACATCGAGCCAGAACTCTGTTTTAACGTGGATTCTTACCGCACGAATTCAAAATAAAAGTAAATCCATAACGACATCGAATACGTTTTTTATGCAAAGGTCCGAGTTCTTTCGTTTGTCAGTGATTGATGACATTCCAAAAGGAAGATCCGAAAATAGTGCGGACTGAACCAAATAACGTCGAGGCAAAAAACCTTCTGACCAAACATTTGAACATTGTGCAAGTGAATGAAGACAGACGGTACAGCGAACTCTTATTGTTATTCTATCTTCTTTTGTATAAACATTCATTCATAAAAGCGGAACATGTGGACTAAAAAATCTTTTATCATTGTTCCGTATCGGCTTTTTTGTGTTTTTTAAACATCTGTCAAATCTTAAAACTAACTCGTTAACTTTAGCCCGCCTAATATATTTTTTGGAAATTTATTTAGACTAACGACCTCATAATTACGCTAGAAAACTAGATCATTAGGATTTATGAAACACCTAACGAGGTCTGTAGGCATTGATAGAAATACGAAGAATTATGGCAAGGATGACTAAGGCTGGTGTTTGTTTAAGAATATTTGAGATAAAATTGTCGCGGTAGACCATTATCTGTGATAAGGTATAGGTACACAGCTGAGTCGATGTGTGTTCGGTGCGAGGGGCGGGATTACACTGACTGACAATCCGCGGTTCGTGCAGTCAGTAGTTTGGAACTCAGTGTACTCAGTCAGTTGTCTCGCGTCGTTGATGCCGGTCGTCGCCCCGGCTCTCTTATTTTCATCTCAAATAACTCGGTATAGTTGAATTAAAGTGTTAGAAACAGTGTCTTCGTTCAATATTTTTTTGTGTGAACGTTGCTGTGATAAGTGATCGCAAACAGTTACATTTTAACTCATCGTGGTTCGTTTACTGCATTTTGGAACTTAGTTGCACACCGGTTCAAGGTAAAACTTTCAGGTTACCTCCCACATACTATATTAGCTGCGGCTGCAATTTATCTTATCTTTCATTGATAAATTGTGCAACGGCCTTATCTACCTACTATAATGAGAACAGATTTTATTAAAATTCGCTTTTATAGTAAGTAGCTTGTTTCGATATTATCTTTAAAGTACGGAACAATTTAATATTTTGATATGATTGAACGTTTTTCAATCACACGCTACGTTATTAACGTAACAGTATTTATTGCCATCATAAACATTTAAAAAGGGGTTGAAATATGTGTGGAGGGCTATTGATTCGCAACCCTAATAAAATTCGCGTATTGAGAGCAGCCCTATTTCATACATTGAGAGGGAACGCTCATTCACCTCGGGTTCACTTTGGATTAAGATCAGTCAATTCAAAGCAAGCTATTTATAAAAATAACTATGACCAATATTTCCCTAATGAATCTCGTGTTCTTTGTGTTTTAAGTAAATATTTAAAACCAAGGAGCAGCAACAGTAACGTACACAACAAATGTGAACCATAACACATCCCCTTTTCTCATTATCCTCGTCTTACGATACTGTGGCAGCCTTATTATGTTATATCACCCCTAAGGCATGATTATGTCTATGAAACTACAATAATTATGCGGAGCGTGACTTAACTACGATATTTATACTATAGTATAGGTTAACGTATGCTGCATGTAGTTTACTGCCCTCTTGGAGTCCATCCGGCGTTGGCTAGTAGATTTCTTGGTAGTTAGAAACTGTTGGTTGCTATGACGACTGACAGAGGCACGCAACTCCGTCACGCACAGCCGACTTGCACGTTCAGCCACGATTCCTGTTAAACACCGTCAAATCTTTGTCGCATTTGACTAAAGAATTCTGCAACATCCAACGCAAATTTCTCTATAGAATATACCAGCTTGATATTCTGCTAGATTAGCGTTTAGCCGAGGTTTATCTACGTGAATTTCTAAAGTAATCTCTATGTTAATCCGGGTTAAGACCACCAAATTTTAGGGAGAATCTGCTGAGCACAAACTTCCTGTGGCGGATTAACAAACAACTACGGCAAGCACGTGCTATAAGCTTCCGCAATCTTTTATCTTTTGTGTAATTGTTGTGATTATCTTTTTTTGACACAGTTATAGCAAAAATTGTGATAATAACTTTGTGTTAAATATTTGTGACAATCGGTTACGTCTAAACATCTCAATCATTTTCCACAATCATTGTCTTTGCACTTGATTTGCCCCTGAGTAAGAAGCTAGTTATGGT
Organism: Heliothis subflexa; assembly: GCA_022398575.1. Taxonomy (NCBI): domain Eukaryota; kingdom Metazoa; phylum Arthropoda; class Insecta; order Lepidoptera; family Noctuidae; genus Heliothis; species Heliothis subflexa. The sequence continues at coordinate 1,576 of JAKRBP010003477.1, read as the reverse complement.
AAGTCTTCATTGATTTAAATAAAAAACAAATATATAAAGATTCTATTCATGTCTACCAGTAATCTAGTCTCAATCAGTTCGTGTTTACTGAAATACACAGTATTCAATCCACTCCAATTTCATTAGGGTGTTTCGAAAGCCTCAATCCCCTTTTCAATTTTACAGTCTCATAACAATTACGTGATGAACATTTTCACCCTTGCCACCTTAATACCTTGTTTAATATTCCTCGATGTTTTGCTGGTGGTGATAAACAAAATACTTACAGTAAACAAATTTAGTATCAGGTGACAAATATTTTCTTTTGAATCATCTTACATACCTACTGATGACTTACTAGGAAGTTTGGAATTCGATAACAAACTGATGTTTTGAATCAGGTGAATTAAGAAGTAGGTGAGCATAGACCGTAACGCACCACTTTATCTAGAGGTACATTCTTTAGCGACACTATTGGAACAAGTATATTGTTATTTATGGATATCATTGGATATGGATGAAGTTCCTCTCCTTAGCTATCAACATTCACGAGTAAACGTTCCGGGAAGTTAATTTTTATCATTATGATACTTTGTCTCTGAATTGTAAATTAACCGTGACAACTGTTATTAACCAACCATTTGTTAGCAAGAAGAACCATCAATTATTTTCGATGGCTGTTTTCACTTATCGATCACAAACATTCCTCTCGAAACGTTTGTAAAAGACAACTCGATACCTCTTTTAGGGATCTGTTTTAAAATAATACTTTGAAAAGTCGAATGAGATTTAGCGAACCTTTGTCATAAAGCAACAAAGCGTGTTATCCAATTTCAACAATCCTCCCCCGTGGCCTTTAGCCAGGGGCGGCTTGCGGAGTTATAGACATTCGATGAAAGGAAACTCTGATCAAATAACGATTATGCTCCAAATTTTATTATTTGCTAACGTAGTGTATTTTCATCTTGTTTGTAGTTTTGGCACGAGATCATTATCTTTTAGAATACAAAATGAAATGAACCCGCTATCCAATTTTCACACTGATTTCGTAACTGACTCAAACAAATGAACCAAAAATAAGAATTTCCTAAAAAGCCTTCGTCACCCAATTCGGAATCATTCAAGTGTCGCAAGAAATTGACAGTTGTGACCCTATGCCGCCCGAGCATGTTTTTTCTGCAAACGTCACGTTAAGTCAATCAGTCTGGGCATGAAATCGATAGCATTCACTGAGATCACGAACTGCGAGCAGAACGTGGTACGCACCTTCTATCTGTTTACCGATTGTGACCGGCATATCCTACTTTATTTCGGAGCAGGTGGCCTTGTTTGTTTATTCATGGTCTAAACATGGTGTAAAGGCTTCCACGATTTCTTCGTTCCAATCTGTTTATCGAGAATGATTTAGATGGTTATCGGCAGCCGTTCTGACGTATTACGGCTGTACGTAGAATTAAAGATTCATACAATACGACATTACGCATACTTTCTTATCTATGCTATGATTATTCGCGCGTACTAGGTAGTAGGATTTCCGAGTAGCGTGTGTATAGACAAAACAACAATAACGTCGTGGCTGTAAATATTTTTTTTTTTT
>JAKRBP010003169.1:7205-17935 GCA_022398575.1 Heliothis subflexa | reverse complement strand
TCTGAAGTCGGTTTTTTTTAACGTAGTTATTTTTATTATCAGTCCTACTAAGTCCTGGGAAAAGGGGATGTATAGTAGAATTAATCTATTTTACTCGTAGATGAAGCAGTCGTGTACCTAATAGCTAAGTGGGTCCATTTTGTATAAACCGATAATGCATTTACTGTGTAAGGGTACCAACAATACGTACTGCACGTTAAGGATAAAGTTTAATGCTCATAACTTTTACATAGAAATGTCGCGATATTTCTTAAATCGTTTCAGTCTTTAGTCTAAGCTTTAAACAAACATACTTTATGTTTATTAATGGCCACATTATAACTACGTAATCACTTCAAAATGCTTTATAATTGGATTCAACATTGTTTTGGCATAAAATTGAAATAGGTACGGTATCCATCGTCCCCAATTCCCAAAATTAATGTAAATCCTAAGCGATGTACGCATGTCGTGTAAGGTTCCATCAGGCACTTGTCACGAGGGATTAGCGCCCGCACAGCGTCTCGTCTGCAACCGGCCTAATCCTCACGCAACCCGCACCAAATTACACTGGCCCTTAATATTGTTTATTTATTTAATTAAAGCTACCGTGACCGATACTATTGTTGTAATCGTAATAAATTCAAATTATTAAGATAAGGTGAATTATTTTTAGTCTATTTCATACAAACATTTCGTTGTCATAACAGAATCACATGAATCAGTGAACCGTTTCCAAATCAAAAATCGATTTACAGTGTACACAGATATCAAGGAAATATGTTTATGGTGCAATTCCAAAAATCACCTTTGATGTCCTTTAAACATCTGAATTAAAAATACTCCTGAAACGTGTTCTAGGAAAAACCTTTGAATATAAACAAGGAGCGGATGCGAGACGCCATCTAGTTCCGGACAAGTGAAAGGGACGACTCATTAGTCCCGTAGTACTATTTAGAATACGTCTGATATCGCTCCAATGACCTTTTGAACGCGATTGTACCGTGTGTGGTATGCATGTGTCGGGATTAACGAGTTGAGTGCGGAGGTAGAATACTGCGTGCTGTATGATGGGGGCGAAAAGTGCTTTAGTGTGTGGAATGTTGGCCTGTTAGGGTTGAGGCAACCTAGTCTATTATCCTCAGTATATTTTGTACTAAATCAACGTAAGAGAAATAGAAGCTAGTTTTTTAGCAAATTGATAAGCAATTAGGTACGAGTGTCAAACATGAATTGCCTTAACACTTTTAGCCTTTCAATTTAATCGTTAAACAACTTCACAAGGGGTGCTAAAATCTCATCTAAAATCTGATACGCCCACCGTGCAGACAAGGCTTTGCTAACTTATCCCCTTGTTCGTAGTAAATAATTATATAATTGGCCAACGGCCACCGCGTCCGGCAAAGGGCAGCCATTTGCATTTTAATCACGTGTTGATTTGAAGTAATGCCTCTACGTGAGCGCATAAATTACACGCTTACATGTGTGAACGAATGGCTTCGGACCTAGCGCCGTGTGATCAGATCATTGCATAGATTACTGATGAGCTTTACGTGTCAGGCGCGAGGTTTTGATATGAAGATGATCTTGTGTTAAGAAACAAATAATGTACACAACAACAAAATCTATAAGTAGTAGAAAAGTTTAAGTATACACTGCGTGATTCTAGGACACTTAAGCTACTTAGCTCTTTCAAGCTTCACATCAATGTAGCGACTTTCTGTTCCATAGTAGGTAGTTTTGATCCTTTACCTACTTCTTCACTGAATCCTCCATAGTGTTTTTAATAAATATTCATATCTTTAAATTCCCACATAATCGTTCATAAATCACGCTCATCCTACTTACCTAGTGCAAGAACAATAATTCATAAATGTCAGGGGACGAACTAAGGACCGGGACACATGGGCTTCTTGCTACCATTTTTGAATGCCAAATATAAGTTTTTGGGCAGACAAATTGGCAGCAGCAAACTTTGCCGTTGAATTTGAGATTAGTTTGTGAACGGCAGGATGGCAGGGCGGCTGACATTGTCAGTCCAAACTGTCGGCCCGGCAATTAGGTTCACGTGCTATGCGACGCTTATTGAATGCTCTAATATTCAACACCTTTGATTATAGTGCAGGCAATGACAATGGTAATAAATGGTGATCATTTGTATGATGATGTGATAGAGAGATGATAATCTGCGTAGGTATAAATTATAATTCTAGATACAAGCATGGTATAGATTAGGTCAACTTTGCATTAACATTTTGTCTCCTGTTCCAAAGCATCTACCTACACTGTATTTCCAACCTTGTCGGGTGAATATAAAGCTTCGTGTGTTCCCGGTTAACCTTGCCGCGAGTTCTGGCCGCGACACGTCCCTGGGGTTACGTGAAACTTAATTTGGTTTTACTTGAGGCGACGACTTAATTAAGTCGGCCGACGCGTGCCTCATGTGGTGATAACTTTTACTTACTATGTACACTTTGTGGAAGACCTTAGTTACGTCTAGAGAGTTGTTAGAGGCAGCTTTTAATAGACAGGTATTGATCGAAATAACATGCACTTTTATAGGGTTATTTTTTCAATGTTCACGGGAAATATGATGCATATCAAGTGCAGCTTGTTGAATCCGGAATTCCAATAAATTACACATGCAACACAAATTCCGCAGATCGCTCACCGGTGATGTTAACACATGATTGGAGCAAAGTAATTGGTTTATACCACGTTACACGTAATTCAGCGAAGCTCAGCCGCCCGTGAAATAGATCGTAACAAATCTTCAGAGACGTTCCTCAATTTCCGAGTATTTCCGAATACAATAAGATAGTGTTAAAAATAAACATACGAGTAGATTGTCAAGTTCGCGCGAAGCACATGGGGAGCCGTCTATTTCTGATGCCGTGGCGCAGTAGTTGTAGCCGCGCCATTATTTCTATTTATTTTGTTGACAACTACCAAACGTATGGTACGTACATTACGTCGGCCGTTGAACTGACGGCTTAGACATCCGAAATAACTTACTAGTATCTTAATGATTCTCAAGTTTGAGAATCGGTTGAAGGTACTTTATGATATTTAGAGTGTCCTTACTTATCTTGATGATCCTTTACGGTTGTGATTGGTAAAGTTACTGTATAATATTTAGTCATTGTTAGTAGCCGCAAGTAACATGTCGCAGTTAGTGTAAGGTTTCGAGCTTAAGGGCCACACTAGTGGTAACAAGTTATTAGCCTATAAGTGCCCACTAAGAGCTAAATCCACCATTACACATGTATAACGCATGGTTATTAAGTAATTTGTCATGCAGATCATGATTTAAATGGCTAGGTGTGGGCAGCTAATAGATACTAGGCTGACAATAGTGTCAGAAATTAGTAATTTGCTATGTCTCTATAATTTGTTTAAGCACTTCAGTCAGGACCAAAACCGTCTTGTCTAACAGTGTTTTCAAACTGGCCGATTTTCCAAGCGACATCGCTCGGTTTGTACGGTTAATTGTTTGCGGACTAGTCGATAGACAACTACTGGTGCGAAAGATGATGTATAAAATAGAGTGAAACATGATTGCTGCTTATACCCCTATACATAGGAACTCCTGGTTTTGCTTTGCGACACAAAAATCCGCTAGTGCGGAAAGCGCTGTAAATAAGCAAACAATCCTAAGCCAAAACATAAAGTTGCAAAACAAACTTGCATTGTAAGGCTACAGTATCAAATAAAAACGCAAGGGTTAATATAACATCTTGAGTTTTGGAGTAAATAATATAACGTTTTTATGAGTGGTGTACCGGCGCGGGTCAAGTGCGACCCCTCGTGTGTCATCCCGAATTCGTCATGTCATCGAAATGTAATAACTCCCCCTAGGAGCGGAGCGGAGGTGGAATCGGAAAGCTATTTACAAAGAAACTGGGGACATTCGAGGAAGGGGCGCATTTTCTTGTGGAAACTAAGAAATCGGGGATACTACTGATCGAATGTTGTCTCAGACTAGAGAGGTTTTTTGTGTAAGATAAACTTTCGTCTTTCCTGTAGAATGAGTAATAATTTATGATCCATTATTTATTTTGTTCAGCTTTTTCGCCAAATAGATGATAGTTCGTACATAACTTAAAATAGGATCCAAATGGATATGTCATAGGCAATAACAAATAATATTCTGAACACTGTGGCACTAATCAAAAGAAACAAAAATATATGCGTTCCTTACAAAGAAATTCTCATAAAATCTACTAAAACCAAAAAGAAAATGTCGTGAAGTTAACAGTAATGATCTTAGAGTTAACGTGTGGAGGTAACAGCGACAATAACACGGCGGGGTCGGCCGGTCGACTTATAGGCGATTGACCGCCTGTCCCGATACAGATAATCGCAGTCACGACTCCCGGTAACCCACCGATATTGGATATACACTGAAGGCCAAAAAACACGGGTCAGTTTCAGTTACAAAAATGACAGAAAAAAATGTTGCCATAACCGGTTTTGAGTGGGTTCATGTGCCTATCGTAAGCACAGTTCTTAATTAATTTAGTATACCTATGTATTAAGTATGCCTTTTGGGCACGCTATTTAGTTTTTAGTTTAAGTTTTTTACTAGAGTGTTGTAAATATATGTAAATAAATTGTTCAATAAAAAAGTATATATGGTATCTATGTTGTGGCTATATAAATATTGTAAAGTAAGTTTTTCTCATAAAAATAATAAAGATTTTTTGTTATGTTAGTTTGACGTCTATCAGCAACATCGACTTAGTCTTCGTCGCCTTCTGAAAGTGTGAACCTACTATAACATTATTTTGCTTCCAATTCATTGGCCTCAAGTGTAAACCCTAGTCCGGCCTACTCCCGTTATGGTCAGGCTAAATGCATCTGATGTTAAGATTGTAACAATTTAAAAGATCACCGCACTATGTGGGTGATAGTTAGTTACCTACTGCAATTTTAGTAGTGATCTTACTGCTGGAGGCGTTAGATTCAATTCCCATGATGTTTAAAATGTTTTAAGGTAATATTATGTTATTTTCTTAACAAAAGCTAGCCTTTGGTTTTTTTTATACACGAATTCATTAAGGAAAGATGAAGGGAAAATTTGAGCTTAAAATGAAGCGTAGGTAAACTAATTAATACATATTTAAATGGCATTTGAAATTAAAATCCTACGTTTCGCGAAAAAAAGTTACAAGAATAAGTCAGTTCCCCCACTAACGCAATATTTCGACCTCATCAATTATTTTCAAGACTTTTTACGTGTTATAAGTTTAACATAAAAAGTGTTTATAGCTCGTAAACTTATACTGCTTAACATTTATGAGTGATATTAATTGAAAACGAAATCTTATAAAAATGACTGTCTGATTTCATAGCGTAAGAAAATGAACTATAATTAATATCCATTTAGATTATTTTAGTAGCGATTTTAATTTATTTTATCAAGATTCATTAAAACATTTTTATATTTGTTTAATTGAATTTCTAAACGGTTTCTAACTGACATAAAATTATCAATGTTACTATCACTGTACCAGATTTACTATTCGGCTTAAACAGTACGATTTTTTTTAATACTACAAATCTGGAGAAATGCTCTTAGTAAAATTATTTATCGAGTGCCAAAATAATATCTACAAAGTAATACTTACTGCAAATACAAAACTCGTATGCCTTAACGTAAACCATAAGTATTCACATGTTTTATGCCCCTCATTTGAACATAAACAACTCCATAGAAACTGGCTTTCTGTTTTTCTAACATTAGAATTAGTGTGAAAATATATGAATTTACATTTCACTCAAAGCTTGTCAGTTTGATTGCCGTGAAGTGCGGTGCGTGCTGACAAAACAAGAGAGGGTTACGTGCCGTGTTTTACTTTCACTACAATTGTTGTTCCACCGCCGTTCCTTTGTTTAGGAAATTATACAATCGTAAATAAAGCAGGAAATTAATCAATTGTGCCATATTCGAGCCATTACGAGTTTCTATTCGAAATTCCCGACTCCGATAAAATTAAATTGACTTCCGAAAAATTTGTTAAAAAAATATCAACAAAAAAGCTTTTTACAGAAGATTTAAAAAATCCCACTGAAGACTTTAAATTTTAGTTTGTTTAATAAGTGCAAAGGATTTCAAACTTTATGATTGTGGTAATAAGATTGAAAGCAAGTGCACAATAATTTGCGATAAGGCTAGGGCGGCAATGTTTACCCACGCACGCGATCGATAGGCCGTAGAAACCTCCGCGTGAAAATTGCAACCCGTCGCCGAACGACACCGCTGTCTAATAGAATTACTGGAAACGAGATGAAACGGAATTAGTTATTTTTTCGGTGGAATATTGAGTTACGCTTTTAAGGGGATTTTTTCACATATTTTTGTAAAACTGAAATGCCAGTAGACACGGTTTAATTATTGCAACTTTTTATATCAATGTAAGGCCTTCTATACGTGTGTGGTAATATCTCAATATGTAATGATCCGATAAACTTCCCTAAAACAGAATAATACCCCAACAATCCAACCCTCTTCCAATTATCTGTCGATCAGTATATTTCCACAATCTCACCAATTTGTACGCATTATGTGACGAATTGATATCATCGTCAGCTATCGCGAAGTCTTATCTAGTAAATGTTATGGTTCGCTCTCCGCCAGGTGGGGATCCGTATAGTTTACGAATACCTCCCGCCTATCTTGCCAACTCGAGGGGACGCCATAGATTTATTCTGCTCGGTTTATTTTACCTTGATGTTTACTTTTTTTGTAACTTGGATATGAATCAGGATAATATTAATGAAATTCGAGTAATCGCTATCGAAATTAAGGCTCTTATGCATCGTAGTGTTCATTTTGAAATTAGTGATACAGGTATTTGAATGACTTTAGAAATAGATAAGTAATGAATACAGAACTGTATGGCATGATATGGCAAGAAAATACATGGAACGAAGATTTTCAAAAACACATCGAACAACAATTCCAGCCAGCTTCAAGGTGCCTGAGCCTTACGAATTCTACAATAAAGCCACACCATTTGTGCAAAGAACCTTATTATTCGTCGCTGATGAGAATTCGGGACCGAAACCGAGCGGCAGCGCTAACACAATTGATAGCGACATTCAAGATGCGTCAGCCGCGGAAACAGCCGCATCTACGTCTAAATCGGGCGAGGAGAGAGAAAAATCGCCCAAGAAGAGCTCATTTTTCTTCTCCCCTTCGAAAAGTTGCAAAACTCACGGACGCAGCTTTTTCCGGCTTCAGACGAGTCCCAAGAAGTCGAAAGCGGAGACAAGCGACGTAGTTACCGGTGCTAGAGCGTCTCCAGCGCCGCCGGGGGCTGCGGGGGGCGCGGGGGGACTCATCAGCTACGCTCCAGGGTGGTCATTGAAAGGCGAACACCTCATGAAGTGGCAGGAGTCTGGGAAAACCACAATTGAGGTAAAAATAACAATTACGATTAGCTTTATTTTTAATTCAGTCAAAAAATACCAACAGCTGGGGCAAATATTTTTCTTTTGATGGGATTTTAAATATCAATAAGTCTTAACTTTTCGTCTACTTTTAACATCTTTAGGAAATAAGCTGTTGTAAAAAGTTCAAAAGTAGAAATTGTGCATGCAAATCTGTTCGTCAGTGGTTAACAGGGTGGCTGGGGTCGATGAGGGGAGGTTGTTTTTGAGAAGAAAATGAAAATTCCAATCTAAAGGCGCCCTTAGGTGACGGCGCCAAGGGAAAGCGCACCGCGAAGAAAGTTTTAAAATCGAATAAATTCACAACAGTATTCTTATTTAAATAAACTGAAATGTGTGAAAACTTTGAACGGAGACAATGTTTTGAAGTTAGGAAAAGCTTTTCAGAAAGATTCAATTCATATTGAAGTAACTATTTCATAACAATATGACGTTGTTTTGCGTAACAGGATATTTCTGTCAAACAAATACAAAAATCATAACAAACGATTTTCGATGGCTAATTTAGCATAGCGACAAAATATTACCAGATTCGTTCCGTCGTTTTGGCCACAATAATAATATCAGGCGCATTAGTCGGTTCGCCACCCCCGTCTTTGCTAACATTTTTCCTATTCTCCTGCCAGCCGGAAAAGTGGGGAGAGATGAACACGCTGATAGCCTTTTATATCAATGTAATGCGAGTATAATTTTCCTTTTTAGTGGCAACATTAGGAAAATGTCGCAGGTAGATAGTTACTCGGGGAATATTGGATCGTTTGTCTTATTGGCTTAGTGCAGAGGGAATATTTAGGATAAAATCTGAATGTTTTTTTATGCAACCAAATATAGTTCTATAAAAATGTGTACATCCTACTGTAAAATCATCTTCAATTCATTAAAACACGCAAAAAAAATAACAACAAAGCCGAGTTAAACGACCTCTGCCATCAACAAAGCGTACACGTACAAATCTAATTTGCCGTCAACAAAAGTAGCCCGACCTGTGCATCTGACAATAGAGTCTCCATCCAGTGAGGTTCATTAGTATCACGCGAGGGGGGACCCTGAATATGTATGAGGAATCGAAGCCGATGTCACGAGCCACCGACATTATGATAGGGCTCATATCACGCTGCATGTTAATTATTCCCGCTTATTAAATGTAGAAGGGTGATGTAATGAAAGTCTCGAGCGGGTAACTTTGATTGGGTTTTGATTTAGTGGGTCAAAGTTTCGCGTTGATGTGATCTGTCAATCAGATGATAGCTTATTATGAAAGCTTTCTCTTATACGTTTGATCGATTTCAGAATATTCTCTTGAAATAATGTATACTTAAATATACGCCCTTCTATAAATAAATCAACAAACACACATACGTCTTACTTTTCCCCCACTCCCTCATAATATTTCTCCATTACTCCCGTTCATTAGTGCGGTTATCTTCCACGAAGTAGGAAACAATAACATCTATATAGAGTAATCAGTACCCCAATTGGCGATTTTGTTTACTTTCCCAAAGAGTGCATCAGTAATGCACCCTTCTGGAGCAGCTATTTGTTTTGTGAAGTGCTACGAATGATGTATGTGTAATAAAGGAAATTGTATTTGAATTTAGATTTATTGCTACCGATTACTTATGTGTTACTGAAGATATATGGCTGAATTCAGAACAATTTTTTATCCTATAGAAAAAAGTTGTTTTATTGCTTGAATCCATATAAAATTGCAATAAAGGAAAATATATGGACAAACTACACTCGGTATTTTATACGTAATTTGTGACGAAGTATTTCAAAATAAACAAAGTGATTTGGCAAATGGTTTTAGATCTCTGATACATGTCAATTTCAATATCACAGAAAAAAAACATCGAATAAGGATAACCTGAAAGTCACTCAAAGAACATCGATACTTCGTAAGAACACTCCCGGCGGAATTAATATCGAGAGGTTCTGTAATCGCTATTGACAGCTCCATTCACAAGCCGCGGAGCCGAGACCCCGACTCACTGAATATTTCACTGAGTGACTTATTAGCCAGCTAATTATACAAAGGAAGTAGTTAGGGAGTAGCGGAAAGACGAGGGGATCTCGCCGCTCTTAAACATTCTATGCCTTACAAAGTCGATGCTTTTTTTGTTTCATATTTATATTGCTGGTGAGTTTTTGACTGAAAGGGAAATTAATTTCAGCGCATTTTTGGTACTATTTTATTTCAATAAGGCTTTAATTTTTAAAGCAGTTACGACACGTGCCGGTTGTAGATAATATCTGCTGTATAATCGTATATTTTGACAATTTAATACCATTATACTTCACTTTTTTAATAACTGTCAGGGCTTTTTTATCGCTACTTTAATGCAACAATACGTTGAAATTATAATTTCATATACGTACTTTAGTATGTAAAATAGCGGCGTATGCATTGTCCATTTATTTGGTCAGAATAATAGTACGTTATGACCCGGAGCGATAGTGTTTTGTTTTCTTATTGCTGATTGAATAACAATGAAGTGCCTATCCAGCGATGAGAATTATTATGTTCGGACGTGTTGGCGTTCGAAAGTACGTAAGACGTGTGAAATTAGTTATAAATCACACGATTCCTGGACCCGGGATGAATCATGAACGCGCCTTAGCTTGTAGGAAACTGTGGGATCAGTCAAGTGGGTGGGAAATTATACGTTTATTAGCATTTTGTTGTGTGAGAACAGACCACACACTTGACAATGAATGACTGGTTTATAGTTGAATCATAATGTTTGTTGTACTTTTCCGAGTGACAGCAATCTGTTATTTGAAAAAAATATTTATAGGTAAGGAAAATAAATAATGGATGCGTCTCCTTCAATTTAAAATATTTGTTCGAAATCATTACCAAAGACTAACTGAATATGTTTAGAATACAGAGCTACTGTAACTAAGCCCTCCATACATTTGGCTTCACAAATCCTGTGTATCTACTGGTCGATCTCTAAGCTGTTAGCAGAATTAATTAATTAACCGACTCCAAAAGAAGGACGAAGTTCTCAAATTCAGATTTGGCTAATCAGCATAAATTATATTCTTTCTTTAAGTCCTACATAGAATTTCTCGATAGTCAAATTGACACTTAGACTTCAATTAATGAGACTGCTGAATTGGTCTTAACTGCACTTCAAGCTAAATATTTATCGTAGTTCCATTTAAAACTTAGATGCGATTGAATTATTTAATGAATGGAAATATACTGAGACCTACGTTATATATTATAAAAAAATAAACATTATTTTGTATATAAATTGGCGTTATTATTTACTAATGAACGCCGGTAA
>JAKRBP010003104.1:11535-22871 GCA_022398575.1 Heliothis subflexa | reverse complement strand
AAACGTTATTCTATGACATCTGTTTTAATAAAAATAATTATACCATATACATATAAGTACTCGCTTAGTAGCTAATGAAAGGCACATTATTATAGTAAATACAAGCTAGCTGTTGGAAATTCGGCCACATAAAACTCTAAGCGCGAGCGCAGCAACGACGCGGCTCGCTTCGTCGTCGTACGGGAATTATTCGAATGACTATGAATATCCTACAGTATATTGGTTATTTGATACTGAAGAGGTGTAAAGTCACCTACTGCTGTTATATAGCAAATAGTTGCTAATGGTTGAATTTCTCAGTTAAGGTTAAGCGGTTTCTAATGTTTGTGCATGGAGGTATAAAATATTTAATTAAATTCAGTTGAAATTTTTATAACGTCATGTCGTCTAATGAAGTCGTAGACTGTCCAAAGTAAGTATCCGCTAACCATCACTTTGTTCAAGCTACGTCAAATATAATATATTATTTTACATTTTCAAGAATAACAAGTGGTAAATCAATAACATAGATAATATATACACTAATTTAGAAATGTAGGTGCCATATTATATTGTGCTCCTTTCTAGACTGTGAACCAAACACAACCTCTTGACTCAACTAATAAATTCAAAAAATAACACACCTACTTTTGGTATAATTTACATTTAACGAACGTCTACCTTTTATGTGCATAATGTGTTTCACTTACCTACATTTGAAAAATTCTTTAACATTTAGTTAATCTGAAGTTATCCTTTGAAATACTCCATATAAATATAAACCGCTAAATGCAAATAACATTTTATCAAAAAGAATTTATCACATACTATGATACTTACACATAAAATAAAGTGAGAAATCATAAACATCCAAGTTAAGTGACTAGTTACAAAAATGGCCGGCGATATAAAGCTCAATCACACCGACGTTGAATGAAATGAAAGTTTGATAACATTGCAGTAACTAATATTTACGAGTATAATAAAATCGGAGTATGACATGTTCTTTTGGCAAGACATTGGTGTAGAGAGACAAGGCGCCTTCGAGAGTCCTATGCAAATTAGGTGTTGCAGGCTATTATTAGCCGAGCCGAAGGTTAACGAAGCGTAATTTAAGAGCGGCGCCGGATTAGGGATTTTTTCTGATCGGATTTCAGGTCCGGACGTCGCAGCAGTTTTAAGTAATTAAGCGGTCAGTTATGAGTTATAATTACATGTGGAAATAACACTTACAAGTTGTACGGGGTTGTTGAACTGTACAACAAAAAATATGGTAAAAAATGACTATGAAAAACTTGCCAAGCCTGGTTGTCAAAACACGTCACAGGAATATGGATGTGTCGCCTGCGGCGTGCGCGCGCTTCCGATACAGGGCTGCCACACTTTTGTGTCACAAGTATTAACTACGAACTAGATACTACATGCTCATCTATGTAGACTTTGCCAATAAAATTAACATTTAAGGCTAGTCAAGCGAAACGCTTCTTTGTAATATGCTTGGTAGAATAGTGTGACAAAGGCAAATAAAATTATACCATTAAGAATTAGATAAATTTTAATGGCAGCCCTAGATCGGGCAGCCGACGCGCTCTTATCGGCTTAGCAGTTTATTGATCGCGAGAGGCTTCGGTAGTCGCCGACGCCCGATCATTGTTTGCTAATGAGACTTCGGGAAGCACAGGTGGTCTGCCGCGATCTAACTCAGTTAACTAAAACAAATATGATGTCATGTTGACAATAATAAATGATCCCCATTAATTTATACTAAACGTAGGAGTATAAAACTTCGAAGTCGGTACTTAAATTACAAGCTACTTTTTAGATCAACTAGCGAGTTACGCGGCTATTGTTCTTTTTGAAATTCTTAATATTATTTTTCAAGAAGTAACAACACTAATGCTAACTTATTTAACACTATTACAAACTCCACGTAATTAACTACAACATTAACGTAGAAAACTTGGATCACGGTAAAAGCTTCACATCACAAACGCACATTCAGAGCTTGCATTAAAATATCGTTTTAATTTGTCTGGTGCATGGATCGACGCTCAAATAGCACAGAACAATACACACGATTTTATAAAGGAATGGAAAATCAAACTAAAGGTACAATTGACGGAAGACAGCTTACATTCTAGATTGGTGAAGGTTTCCCATCAGATTGCAATACACTTCAGTTCACTTCAACGCTGAGACGTCGAAGCACAATTCAGGCGTGCATGGAAAAACACACGGGATGAATTTTTATACGCCTTCACGATAATTTGAGTCCAAGTTTGAAGTTTCAAGGCGATATCATTATACTAAATCTGCATTTAAAACATTTGAATCATATTTGTAGCACCTCTTCATATTCTTAATTAATAAAATTTGAATCACAAAATATACGATGAAATCATTTTGACAATTTAGACGTCACCGATCCATTTTTCCATTAGTTGGTACGGGAAATGATCCGTATCCGTCCGTTTTGAAATATGAAGCGTGATCGACGCATTCAATTCCGAAGTGCAAGTCCACTGGCTGTTCTTGTTACGTGAACCGGTGAAATATATCTGTGGTCAAACCTAGCAAGAAGTCGAACATTTCTCCGGAGTCGTTTTCGGGCCCATCTTTGTCGTCATCTTTGATAACCTGTGAACAAAATTCAACGCAAATTAAAACGTACTTAACTTGATAATGTGATGATGCTTCTGTCTTGATGGTTGAATTAATTAACATAAATCACATGAACATAACAATACGTCATATAATTTTTATTCATTTTACGACTACCATAACTTGATTATATAAGTTTGCTCTTATTTTTAGCAAGAAAGGAATGCGATTAAGTGCGTAAGTAAATAGCACCATTGCGTTGCACGGCGCAGTACACTTTAATATCTGAGACTATCTGATAACATCAATTAAGGTTTTAGTTACAGTGAAATATGTTGAGATTAACAGGTTAAGTGTGGAACGACCGTTATTTCGTAGTTCTCGTATATTTGAACTTCGCGGCTGTGTTTCAAATTGAATCGGTATTTGCGATTTATGCAGGTCGTTAGTCGATTGTTGATATGTCTATAAAGATTAATTAAATTAACTACAATAATGACTAGAATATTTGTATCGGTTTATGGCTATATACCGATACTTGCCCACTTTTGATATAGCCGCGAGCTGTGTTCTAAATAGGCGCGCTATAAACGTTAAAGTATCTCGCAGCTCTAGTAATGATAGATTACAAACAAATCGCCTACAAACACAGTGCACTATTTCTCTCATTGATTCTTAGAACCTTCGTAGAGTCCACAAGTTTCCCGCTTACAAAAATATTTCTAACTTTAGTTAGTCATCTATACTTTTCAATAAGTAGGTAGACGGGTAGAAGGTATCAAATAGTAATCAGGAGTTTTTCAGATTTGTTTTGTTTGGAATTTAAAATCGAATGTGGGTATTGTCTATAGTTTTTTATACGCTGTAATAAAGAAAGGTATAAAAGTAATAGTTGCAAATCACTGGAGGTTCCCAAGCAAATGATACAATCATAGCACATAAACGCGCCGAGATAATAATTTAATCACGATATTAGCTGCGCTCGAGGGCAAATTGCTCCGTTTATTCAGAAACGAAAAAGAGTGTGACACACATTTAAAACAGGAGAGATAGTATCGCAAAAAGTTTAATGAATGGGATACAGCAATGAGCATATTTCGTGTTCATTGTTGCCGATTTCTCAGAGCGATTTGCTAATAGCGGCTATTAGCCCGCCTCCGGTCAACTCTCGTGATGTTGCGTGTCGACTACCGGCCTTACTAACGTACACAAAAAACATAATTATTCCTAAAACGGTAACACTTAATTGATCCTCCATGTGTAGATAGTCTTACGGTAAAATTGGTGTCACGTTTTTTGAGTGCCGACATTCGGTCGCCGCTTGAGTGTCCGTTCCGTGGTAGCAAATTTATCGATACGTTATTAACTTTAATTCTATGTACGAAAGCGTAATTACTTGTAAAGATAATGTACTTCACAGTTGGGAAGTTTAAATTTGATTTATTCGTGTTTACAGAGGCTGTTGCGCACTGTAATTAGATTTTATCTGATTTAAAATGCCCGTGTTGAAACAAAATTGAAATAAGCATAAAATGGTCCAAAGTACGCTATTACATTTCAATCATTTCGTAATACCACATACTTTTCATGTTTTTATTCGTAGTTGGATCTTGGTTGATATCAAACAAAATTTACAGACCGTAAAATTATAGCGCAATCGCTGTTGATTCCAGTAATGTAGATGTACCTCTAGAACTATGGTGCGTAGACCACAGGCATTTCTCAGCCAACAAAACAGGACAGTGTCAATGATCTTTTATCGAGATCAAATTGTAATCTTATGTACATTTGTGCCATTTTTACGGATGAGTCAAGAGTAATAAAGCCATGGAATGAGGATCGATGTGTTTATTTTTTGTTAAAATACGTGACAAATTGATTAATCAATTTAAAATAATTAATGGTGGTGTTGGTGCTGTGTTGCGGAAATTTTCGAGGCTGCAGTTAGCGACCGTGGATGATTGAAATCTGCGACATTCGTGCGGCCAGCGCCTGCGCAGGTCATTACGCCGAAACTTCGGCGCACAACGGTATCGAGACGAGCCGCCGAGCAGTTTTGGGACAAATTTAACGACATAACGCCAATACTTACTCTGTTCGATGAGTTTTTATGTGCCTAAAGAACTTCACATCAAGTCCTTGCCATTAGTGAAATAGAAGTGCCGCTGCGTAGATTTCTTTCTGATTTTTGATGGACATTTTGAGAACTCGGTTTAACTTTTTAAAGCGATTTGTAAATGAAAGTACTAATGGACGTCGATAGGTAATCTACAGACGTTTAAGAATAGCGTAGTTTTTCTTTTTGGTAACCCGATAATCATACATTAATTTTGATTGACGCCTGAAGTTCCTCTGAATAGATCTGTGTCAGACTTTGGAAACTATAAAAGCTTGGCATCGATACGGGAGATCTAGAAAGCTTAAGTATAATTTAATTCCGTGTACAGCAGTCAATTATAATTACTACAATATTGATGTGTATAAAAAGTTAGTTGGTTGAGGAAGATAAACGTTGCCTTGATGGGAAACGAAAGTATGCCATCACAGTTTGAGTACAAAAAGAATGATACTGATCACGTACAGAGCTGGAGTATTAAATTTTCCGCTTCGTTTTGGCGACAAACGGTTAGTGAACGGTCCAGCGCGCGTGTTGCGCTCGCGACCACCTCAATTTAGCGAGTAACGCCAGCCGACCGGGCTCTATGCCGACTTTACTATCTTTTGAATACTTTACTGTTCGTTTCACGGAATTAATTTCCTATCGTGACGTAGCATGACCTTTCTAGGAAACAGATAAACATGTTTCTCAATCTAAAAATTAATCGAAATATATTGGCTTTTATTCAACTTTTCGGGACAGATAATTAAGAAAAGCAAAAATAAACAACTCTATTTTTCCGAGAGAACGAATATTTAATTCCATTTAAAATACTTTCTTTGCAATCAAGCAACTAAAATGTTATCAGATTCTGTTAGTCGATTTATACGGTTAGCAGCACTAGTGTTGCGTCGATCGACAAGCTTTACACAATTGATGGATGACTGTCCGATCCACACATATGCCAATCATGATTCGTGGCGATCGCCTGCAGCGACAACATCCAATACATGATACGGTAAGGATCTACGTCGCCGACACCCACTTATTTAACCGTCCTGCTTTTAATTTTCCTGTTTGTTTTTGAGTCTATTTAAATATATAACTATTTTTAGTTTCCGAAGCGATACTAAAATAAATGGTGTTATTGCTCGTTAGCTCGGAGTTTGGATTCACTTTTTATCGTATTTTAATTAGTTCTTTCTCGTTGTTCCTTTTGTTTTATTGAAGGCACTTACATTATTTTATTTGTGCCTGTTTTTGTTTGCAGTGTTTTTTCGAAAGAGTATTGGTGCTGATTCAATTTACATTTGAGATAACAAGAATGAAAAATATATATTGATTGTTTAATTATAGAGCTTTCATCACGTTCGACAATCATTTGAAAGTAAAATCGAGCAAATACGCACGCAGACCTCTTTATTTAGAATAGTTCGGCAGATTTATGTCGCGAGACAATATGGACCGGCCGTTCGAGACACCATACATACACTTACACAAAAACTTAATGAAAGTTGAAAGTACGCTTTCACTTGTCGGCAGTATTGTACTGTGCGTCAATTGTATACAACACTATTTCAATTGTATTTCTTAGTTTTTTAAAACAAGGGTGGCGTACTCCCAGACGTTCCATTAGCAGTCTAGCCGGTCATCCGCACAGAATTAACCACAGCATAAATTTTAAGCAGGTATCGCACACAATGCGACATGTTCTAGATAGCATTATTATTTTTGAGTGAAGTCATGGTAGCTTGACCAGTTTTGAATAGAATGCGTTTACAGATTTGAATAAAATCTACGGGAGATTTATTCAGTAGTCGACGAATGCCGCTTTGTGTGGGGTTAACTAAGTGGGGAGCAGCTTTGTAGGATCGAATAGACGGCTTGAGTTATGTCTTGCAATGTTAATTTGCGCTAAGAAGTTTTAAATAGAAGCCATGTACTTGTTAGAATAATGGTGTAAGAAAGCGGACAGGTAGCACCTGTGTGTCGAACATGAGCTACCGGCGCGGGCGGCGCATTGCGATTGTGAACACGTCGAGTGACAAGCATTCATCGCGATGACCGACAATAAAATAAATTAAGAACAGGTTTATATACTTAGCCTAGTTAAACCGATGAAATTGCAAAATATTGTTAAAATTTCTCAGTTTTACGGTAATAGCTGGTAAACTTTGATATTCCGTTTAAATATATTTTATTACATCTGCTCATACCGGTAAGTAGATACCTACCTCTTATATCAAAAGTTATTACGTTGTTTACGCGATAATATTAAAACCTATTGTTAGGTTAGTGACTAATAAATTTTAATAAACATGTGTCTTTGACAGCAGCTGTAGAATGTACGTCTTTAAGTAGGTGCAGCGTTCAACGCATCGTGAACAAAATACATTCTGGATTTTTAATAGATTTGTTTAAAGAAATATATTTTTTCTCGCAATATTTCTATTTGGGGGAGATGTTTCATTACTCTATGAGATTTATAATGGTTTTCAATAAACTAAATAAACCACGGCCGCTGCACTTATTTATTATAAATCTAATTTTAGTCATAGTGCCATGAATTTAATGACTTAAAAGGCATTTAATGCGTGCGCCATAAACAGGCTATCTTGGCACTTTCATATGTTGGAGAAAATACTGAATAATAAAGCTTCGTTAGCGTTAAGTGCAGTTAAGATATCTTTATTAAAATGTCATTTTACCTCGAACAAACCATTACCGCCATCAGGCTTGACCCATGATTATGCTATTAATTATAGTATTAAACGTATAGGTCTAAGCAGTAAAGGAAATCACGGATTTATTATTGAATGGGGTAAATGGGTAAATAGGATTAATTATCCGTGGCTGTTGTTCAAATCGGAGACGAGTTTTGATCTCAGGGACAGGTCAGGCAAACTCGACTGCGACAAAACTAGCAAAATATATATTTGGGCACGACAATAAAGTTAGTTGTTAAGTTAATAGGATTTCAGAGCAGTAGGCCATAACACTTGGATAAAAAATGCAATAAGAAACAAAAACAAACATATAAAAGACATACTAATAGAATTCGTACCGGTATGGAAATAAAATAAAACAATTGATAGTCTCGTTATCCAGCATTTATCTCCTAGACACTCTTTATAGTTACAAGTATTTTGTACATGCCAAATAAGAGAACAGTCTGTTCTATGAAAAATATTATTTGTTGCTTTCAGAGCAGAAATAGCGAAACAGGCATTAAAGCCTTTCAAATATGACAGGTACGAAGTTATCACCGTAAATAATAATAATATGCGTAAGGAATTAAAGCATTTATCTGGGAAATAAATGGTTATGAGGGGAAATATGCAATACCGACAATGCAATCTCTATATTAATAAAGCCGGGATCAGAGGGCGCGACAACGGCCGATCGTTTGGCGACAAGACGCCGCGCTCGCTCGCCAATATTATGTGATTACAGTCCGCTTTTCATATAAAGTGAAACTAAGACGGCATTTACGAGCAAAATGCTGGTAACTTTCAGATACAGTCATTCGGTATTTCACGCCTCGGGTCTGTATCGGGTTCCTAGGTTGTATAGAAAACTAAATAGGTGTACTATTTTCGTTTTTTGTTAGAGGGTAAATTACATTCTGTATAGCGAATGTTAGTTTCCATTTTTTTGCAGTGCTGCAAAATCTTGTAATCAAATACGATAAAGTTTCTTTTTTTTGGTTAGCGCAAACTGGGATTACTAGACCTGGCGTTATTAAAGTTTGATAAAAATCTAGGGGAAGTGCGTGACATAAAGTGCTTTTTGCTTTACAATATTATGTTATAAAAATAACGATGAGTGCGATAAAA
Source organism: Heliothis subflexa (assembly GCA_022398575.1). Lineage (NCBI taxonomy): Eukaryota > Metazoa > Arthropoda > Insecta > Lepidoptera > Noctuidae > Heliothis > Heliothis subflexa. The sequence continues at coordinate 14,357 of JAKRBP010003104.1, read as the reverse complement.
ACCACAACCTGAATAAACTGCGTTGAAACGCAAAGTAACGATAAAGCGATGAAAGACTGGGATATAAAAAGTATGACATTAAACATGAACATTAAATATGGATAGTTCAAAGTCATTAGTCATTTATCTGACAGCGGAACGAGCAGTGACAAACCATTACATCGCAATTCTACGTGATTAAAATGAATGAGAAATGTGTCGAAAACGTGAAACTTCATTTAAATTTATATGCACAGGTGATATAAAAATGTCGAGTAACAGTGTCGTTAACTTGTAATGTTAATATTTATGTCGCCGACGCGTGTAGCTGGTAGGCCTACTCTTATCAGCAACTCGAAAACAGAACCAGACAACGATGTCAAGAACTCACAGCGTTAGAAACCTTTAACCCCCCACGTTGGTGTCAGAATGTCTGCGAGAGTTAGTTTAGTGTCACCAGCGTAATTAAACTGAGCTAGGGGCATTGGTCGCTAACTATTCATCCAGGACCATAGACACAACCGTTAAATGCAAATCATTCGTGTGTTCATCATTAATACAGAAAATCATAAAAGGCCGCCATTAGCCATTTATGTTGTCACTAAAGTATTAAGAATGGCTGTAGGGAAACAAGTTGTAATGTTGCTTGCTCGTCTGATGGCAGACAACCTGTTACTAATTGTGCGCTACTGCGGTATTTACGAGTGTACGGCAACACTTTTAGTTGCGGAGACCGACAGGCTGAGCGCATGTGATGCCGCTACATGTTGTGGTCAAGCCTTGAGCTAAATGAACGAAGAAAATACACAATATTGTTGTATACGCATGTTGGGAATTAAGAAAAATTATACATCTAATTATGTTCATTACAGTAAATTTACGTGCCAAACACTTTGCTGTTACCAGTTTTCCTACTTAGTAGGCGACTGGTGTTAATAAAAGGGAGGCAATTTACGAGGTAATAGAATATAGCATACCAACTTTGTCGAATAATGGGATAATAACCTGTACGGCAGGTGGCGACGGCTGGGGCGCCTGCCAGGCTTGTCACAAATCTCCCCAGATGATAGCTCGCTTTCCGCGGTCCACTGACGCGAGCAGTCCTGACTGCGGGTGCCATGACACCGCCGTCACTGCCGACCTGCAAACAGACAAATACAAGTAATAAGCATCCGGTGAAAGTGTTGAAATACAAACCTTTTTTCACACAAAAAAAATGAAAGTAGCTGCTGCTGGAGTCCAGCAGTACACCACGCAAGGAATAACATTCATGTAACGGTCAACTTGAACAAAATATCATCGTGAATCTACACTTAACGTAAATGAGCCACAAAGAAATGTTTTATGGACAAAGACGTCTGAAGATGATGATGATTGAAACAAATTAAGCTTTAGCCAGAAAATGTACGCAAAAATGTTTATGGTAACCATTATTAGGGTTATCTACATTTAAAAGCCAAGACCTTTCTTTATAGTAATAGGTACCCGCACAATTCCGACATGAAATTTCAGTATGAATTTCCACAAAATCCAAGTTCGTAAGGTCATTAAATAAAACAAGTGTTCAGTACATAGTTTATTAAAAACTGGAGCGTTTGTGTGCTTGCCGCGTGAACCGTTACGTTTCTCAGAATATTATATGAGGAGACTATGAACGGTATCCCGCGTTATATGGCCGTACATTACGAATATTATGTCGGCGCTTAAATCTATGTCACTAGCACTTTATGATGCTCATCGGCTCCCAATAATACGTGGTCTTTTTTAATAAGACTTATAAAAAATATACCAATAAAGTATTTGAGTTCGTGGGATCAAATACCATTTACGAAGATGATCGTAAGGACGGAGGGGCGGTCACGACGTTTGAAATACATTTCAGTGCTCGGTGTCCATTTAACGTATAAGGTAGGATTGTGACCGAACTAGTCCATAGTCGTACAATTTCGAGTATAGAAACTGTGGTACGTAGCTTTGATTGTCGGAGGCCGCTTAAAGGCTTTACATCGTATCTATGCGGGGCGAGGCTTCTCATAAACAAGAATTAGCGTCGGGTTTGTTCGGCTCGTTTACACATACCGCTCCCGGTCGCGTATAACGAGCCTCGCCAGGGATATCCAATACGGGGTCTAGGAAGCGCCATAACACGAACAAATCTGGTAACCAGAACCTGCGATTGTTTCCTTATTGCATTCCGCTCCGATATCATGATTGTTTTTATTGAATCATATCATAGGAGAACGTGCGCGGAGATGCTGTTCCGATTGCTACGATTGCTGTACCTCGTCAGACACTTAATAACCGTTAATTTATTCAATTTCATATATTGGAATCTATACGCAGTTAATTAAGTGATGCCTTTTAATAGTTCCGCCTACAGGGCAACGTTTGGAAAATGTTGTAAATAATAATTAACGCGGAATGAAAGTAATAAAATATAGTGAACCGGATTTACTGATCGATTTATTCTGTACATGAAAATATAATTAGTGCGCGGCCAATATGTACATGATGGGTTTTATATTGCTACAAATGGATGTTTATAAATATGTATGTACATATCGTATATCTTATTCCCGTCGTGGCTTGATTCATAACCAAGTAACACGCCTTCTGTTCGGGAACAGGTTCCCCAATAAAGTATTTTCAAGAACCTATCACCGGCGGTCGTTAGCCTTTCCGCTACAAAAAGCATGCACCGTGATTAGCTGAGAACGATGTCTGTATACAGTACCTACACGCTTACGCTTCTTATCTATAAGGTACGAAATTAAAACCAATTCACCTTGAGCACATACAAGACAGCCAGCTTCTAAACTTAACCGTGAGACGCTCGCAAGCAG
>JAKRBP010002981.1:14732-25410 GCA_022398575.1 Heliothis subflexa | reverse complement strand
TTAACTTCTTTCTATTCCTATCGCGAACAGGGTATACGTATTTACGAGTTTCATACTTGTTTTGTTTTATTTGCTTGAACGATTGAGGTGGTATGTTTATTAAACCATTTCCGGACGAAAATCTAAGAAAGTCGCTGTAAACCACTTTAGAAAAATTTTTATTATTTAATCCAAGAAACACTTTACTAGAAAGGAATTTTCGTATAGTTAAGCATTTCGAGAAAATTCTTAAAAAATTCCTTATATAAAACAATATTAAAATACTTTTGTTAATGTTAGGGCATATGAAATCTTTTACCGCCTTTTATGTAAAAAATACATTCTAATGAGTCCTAAAACTTCTTAAGAATGCTTTTCTCGAATCATGCGCAGGCATCGATTGTATTTATTCCCATATTTGATTGTTTGGTATGAGGACATAAGAAATACTTTGGCAAGTTACTGATTTTATTAACAGTCTGTACGTTTTTGAACCCTAAATTGGTTTTAAATCAGTTTTATGAACGGGTTAACTATATAATTTTGAATCATTGTTTATTTTATATTGCAATTTCTATGTTTATGTAAGCAAAAATAAAGTATGGAGTAAATATATCATACAGGCAAATCTGCAAGCAGAGCCTTGTGAACAGCGATGTCCATACAATGATCAATTTAGTCTAATCGCTGTCATTACACGTGAGGCGTGCTTACCGCGCTAAAATCGCATTTTCTTAATAAAAACTAAAATTACATGTCGTGGCTCACAAATTGGTCGTTTCTGTGTAGAAAATTAGCGGTAAGTGAACAACTCAATCTACGTACAGATTATTACGGATATTTACTTACAGATAACTTAATAAGCAAAATTTTGCACTTTGCCTGGATGTGGCTTCGTGTTTTACTGCCCATAATAGGTTTCAATTATTTCTGGATTTTAAATACCGTTTTTACACCATGTATTGTAATAAATTAAGATTGTTCTATTAATGAGTTTGCGAAGGTTCCAGAGTCTATTATTTAGTAACATATTCATCATCATTTAGCCCTGGCTGCATTGGTTTAGAATATGTCAAGCATAAATGTAATTCATCAAAGTTTAATTTCGTGATTCTAGAATAGTGTTGCAATTCGGGTTGCAATCACAAGTTATTTATGAAATCTGGTATTCGGTACTGAGTTGCATGAATATGTTCTAGTTGTTTCTTACTAAAAATTTATCGATACTATCGATTTACGACATTATGGCATTACAAGAGTATGGTGCGTAACATTATATTGGCTATAGTATCGACATGGTGTTGTAGTTTGTATGTGTTGATTATGGTAGGAGAGCGCAGTGCGTGGCGTGTGCGCGGCCGCAGCGCGTTCCTATAAATCAGCGGCGCCGGCGCACGCTGCTCGCCGATTAATCGCAGCCCAGCTCTACACAAATCAAAATGTAAATGGATATAGTATGTTAAGTGCGCCGTGCCTAGTAATAATGATGTTAGCATTAGGCATATTAATTGGCTGGATAGGCGCTATCTCTCTGCTACGGGCAACCGCGCACGCCATTCGCGCTCTTTAAGCTATTTCAAAATACAACAGCGCGCCATTGAAATTCTTATAGTCACATATGTTAGCATTTTTCTGCCTTTAAATGAATACGACATTCCATATAAAAAGACAGTTACTGAGTCGTAAATACAGTCGCTTTATAAACAGCGTATAAAATTTAATTATGCATTATTAATGACACCACAAAATGAAACAAAATAAAACTCGTACAACCTAAACGGCTAACATCGAGGTGAGTTCAAAAGGGCCGCTTCCTAAATACGGCATTATGTTGTATTAAGAACGTTGTTACCGCGGAATCATTAAGGCTGCAGAGCTTATTGAAATGAAGAACCGGATCCCTAATGAAGGCCGCAAAATCAAATCGGCATCGATTTTCAGTCGATACAATGTTTATATGCATTTAGTGTCGCAGGGAGACAAGCGCGGTCAGCTCGCGCACGAGCCCCGGCGCGCCCGCAGACCGAGCCCGCCAGTGCGCGCGCCGCTAACGAACCTGATACAATTTAATTGAATTACTTTTGATCCTTCGCTACAATGAACTTGACATCCAAAGGGTTAACTTACAAAATGATTTAGTATTGCAACACCTTTTATGCGTATTTTATTTTGTTCAGTATTAACTTTTATGACACCGTGAATGTAGACAGCAATAATACCATTAAAAAGAAAATTGATACATGTTTTTCCGGTTACCAAATTAAACTATCCAATCAAATACTGCTCATATTATGCTAACGTGCAGCAATAAAGCTGGAAAGTAATTTTAAATCAACAACGAATAAGTATAGTTTAACATAAACATTAAGTTTTAACATTTGGGCGGCTGCATGAGAAAATATTTCAAAGCAATTATGCGTGATGTAGGCAATCGGGCGGAACGATAAACAACTCTATTATTGACATAATTAGTTCGCAGACGGACGAGTATTCTTCAAGTCATTAAATGTTAAGAGTAAACATTATTGTCTGTTATAATTTTATAATATTTGTTTGCAAGACGTTATTTTGTTGATACAGCGAGCTACAATTTATTAATAAGTAGCCTGATCAAACAGCCGGCGTTGCTGCGCTTGTGATTATGATTATTTGTTAAATGCAATTACTTTGTTAAGTGTACTGTATAGCGTGATGCGTGGGAACAAAACGAATCAGTGTACTATGTAATTTCTTGACCGATATTTACAGTTCCTTATTGTAATCTGTTCACTTTATGTTACAAGAAGTCTAAACACTTGAACAATATGAAAAATAAAAACAATGGAAAGCTATCAGTGTGACCAAATAAGAACAAGAATAGTTCTGAAGACTAACCGCAGCTGCCATTGCCACCGACTGGCTCCAGTCCGCAGCTATTAAACTAATCGAAGTTATAACTCAACTCGTGTGTCCCTTACCTTATAATTTCAGCGATTTTTAATAATATGTTGAGACTTCCCATTGACTTTTTATAGACTGCCTGAAATACTGTCAGAGATTTTATTTGGTATCACTTATCACTGCGGATAAGTGTCTTGATTGAGCGTGTGTCTAATCATAGCCATAAAACGAACGTTTCTTAATTAATAGGGCTTTAAAAAATATTTCTTTAAGTGTTAATTGAAGGGATAGGTTATGAGAAAATTAGTGGGCAACCGTAAGGTGGAATGAGTCGTCAATCATTATGAGTTTACATTCATTGGACACGCAACCACGTCTTGACGCGTACTGGACGTCAAGCCAAACAGCATTTCGGTGAGATATGAACTTGTAGCGTATCCGTTTTATGCCTAAGCTAGGATCTGTCCCGACTGTCGAGGTATCAAAATCCTCCCACGTGTGATGTTTAATGCATTTTAAGACTTAGTTTGCTAGTATTTTTTGCATATTTTTTTCTAGACTTTAGAAAAAGTTTCTTCCTTTCTTTTCAAAATGGTGATTGTTCTCAGAAATCAGAACAAATCTAGCGTTATCTACATATTTGGTCTAGACAAATAAAATACATAGTGTAAAGTTCCTATGAAGCTTACAATTCCGCGTAGGTACATTACTAGTGCCAGTTGACAAACGGTGTTGCATGATCTTTGTTCGGACAATGTTGTAGATGCGAGCTGATAAAAGGGCTGCTGGATATATACGTCGTCGTGTACGGTTAATTGATCACTTAATTATTTTGCGTGTCCGTATAAAAGTTTCCAATTAAAATGTACTATTATTTTAATAGATAATTAAGAAATGCTCATTTAATTAATTGCAGGTAACTTTTTAGAATTGAAACCGAGGTAGGTAATTTACTTTATTCAAATGAGATGTGTCGGTAAGTGGTTTTAGTTGTGTGCTATTATTATTTTCTTGTGCTTTATTGGAGTTTCGTGTTCATTAAGTGCGGATGTGGTGTTGATAGCTTATTTAAATTAACCTTAAAGGGTTCGTATTGAATAAAGCATACTTTGCGCTTGATTTATATCGCAGGGTAGAGAAGGACATGAGAGTTTGATGGTATCGGTAGATTTTGTCGCCAGGAAATGACGGCGAGCGCGGCGGCCGCTTGATGTGGTTTTATTGTTGCGCGCGCGCCTGCTCGCCTGCGCGCCCGTGTTCTATCGCCGATACGATGCGCCTGCGCCGCCACTGCCCTCACCTTAGGAAAGCGATATTTTAGCGACAGCCTACATGATTAATTTATAGCTTCGGACCAATATTCTTGAACATAAATCCGATTAAATGTGAAGATAAGATGATTTATACAATTGTCATCTCAAAGGATCAATTCTGCGTGGATGTATCCATATTTTTAGATTATGAACATGCACGTATATTATTGTAGCTGAAGATATTCATCGTTTAATCGAGATGAGCGCGCGAGCGCACACAACTTATCTAATCGAGCGTTATAAATTAAATAAAAAATTGCACCGATCTAGTATCGTAAAGCAGTGTATTTATTACAATGTCAGTTTTACTGGGTGCTCTATTTATAGACTACTAGTTTAGATTTAAGTAAACTAAAGTAGTCTGAATACTTTAGTGTTATAAGGTATTTGCATCGGTCCTTAAGAGGCGGCCGGGCCCCGAGCACCAGCGGGCGACCGATGTTTTATGTGTTTTTAGTTCCAACTACAATATCGTATAAATAGACAACATACTTTCCGAACTAAGATACTTATTGACTACCAAGCTTTATGCTTTACACGGTAACAACAATTTTGTTGCTTTATTAACTTAGTCACGACCGAGAAAATGCAGTGGTTGGCTGATGATTTAGTATGTTCAATACATGGATCGTATTTTCCTTGTATTCCCGTTTCCCTAAGTAAAGCTTATTTTTTTGTGTGATGATAACGAATATTTCCGAAATAATAAAAATATATTGTACCTATATGTATGTTTTTTTTAATGAGAGAGAGATGTCTAAATTATTCTCAAATGGTACTCTCTTACTCAATTTACTCATGCTATAACTTCTTACTATTTATGATACTTATGTAGGTACATACGAGTATATTGTTTTCTTCAACCGCTCTACCGAAGTAAACAACAACTAAATTCGTGTTTATTGTTCCTAAAAATGCGTATCTTCGAAATAATAAAAAGTTATGAATTATGACAAAAACAACGGCTATGTTTGTTTACTTCCAACTACTGACTAATCAACGTTTTATTTATTTTCACTTAACTCCCCATGCACGCCATGATTGGCTTTTACTCTCCTCTAAGACCTATTAATAGCTAATAATATTCATGAGTCTCTTAAAAGATCTATCAATAGATAAGTTAAAAATATTTACGTACCCATAAGGTCTTCATTACAATTGTGTAACTATACTCCGAGCGCCAACGAGCTGGTGTCCCATTAATTTTTGTTTAATTTGTAATTTTCCCAGTAATTAAGACCAGCCTCGTCTGTTTAATGCAAATGAACCTATTCTCGATCATTAGTCTGTACACGTTTTACTAACGTTACTTTTCGTTAATTAATCCCGAGATCTAACGCTTCGGGCCCGATACTTGATTATTATTCACACGCAACTAAAGACATCGGACAAAATGCACTGGAATTGTGAAAATAATCAAAGGGTCACAACTATGTTCGGTGCATGGAAATACATTCCACCGTTTTATAGATCTGCTGGTAGAATGTAGTAAGTTTTACGTTATAAGAGGTTTTGTGTAAGGGTTTTGTATGTTGCAGTACTTGCAGTGTTTACTTAAATATGCGGTTGTAAGGGAAATTGTTTTAAAGTTATAGGTGCTATTTTATTGAAATAGCATACCTACATGTAAACTTCTCACATTTTGTAAGGAAGGGCTACTAAACTCAATGTTTTATTGCTGTGTAAGTAATTTAAATAGCTCAATGTAAGATACAAATACAACGAGCCGGAAAACTTTGTCTTTTTGTGGGCTCACAATCACTCACCGATCTTTCTCTCGTACGATTATCTTAAAGTTTGTCACGCATATTGACTAGCATGTCTATGTCTCGAGATTAGCCCTTTCCCCCTTAACGAGTGTTCATTTTTGTAGCAGGTCGCGCGCACGCCACCCGCCTTCACGACATTATCAATAAAAAGTTTCCAACTCCATTTATCTTATCGCACGGTAGTATCGTGAGTAGTTTCCACAATGAACGACGTGCCGATATCTACCAATTTCTAATCAGAATGATCCACCTTGTTAATTAGTTTCTGCGTTCGGAATCGCATCTAACACGTCACTGTTTAAGGTCGAATATTGTTTGCGCGATATTTGAAATTTATTTTTAATTTAATAACTTAATACATCGATAGGTATATGGAGGCAATGGTGCGCACGCTATCGGTGAACCGATAACCGCGTCTACACTGTCCATGTGCGCCCAATCAAAGTACTTCATTAAAATCTTATCGACGCTAGATAAATCACCTAACGACTGCGATCGATTATTTGGATAATTAATGGTGGTTTCATAAATATGTTGGATTCTTGTTCCCGTGGCACTGGTTTAGATGAACTTGTGCCTAAGGGGAGCATTGTGTCGCCGGCCTCGCTGAGCTGTCTTGCCGATTAGAGGGCCATTTTGAATCATTACTATGAGCTCTCTAACTGTAATATGTATACATATATGTATTATAGTGTATTTATATTCACACACGTGACATCTTTATACTAGGTAGCAGTCGAATCCATATTGACCTCTAATGTGGCAAGATGGTATTATTTTGATTCATTATAATTAACGTAAAGCTTTTCTAGAATGCTGGTATAATATCTAACAAAAGATGTATCAGATTTGCCATGGGATTAATCACTAAAAGTATCTCGTTGTGTAAGTTCATTCCGTTCTGAAACATACCTACGGTTATCAGCCCGCGAGAAGTGTAAATTTTACCTGATCGCTCCGCATCCTGTGGCTGACCAACTAGAGGTATAGTGCTAACACTTCCTTTCGATGGCATGGGTAACGATGCGAGATGTCGCAATAAATATCTGAGTACACTAGCGTCGGTGACACGCAATATGTTTGTTATAGAGCTTTAATCACTGTCAAGCTTTTACGTCCCGTATCGGGCGTATTATCTTTATTAGTCTACGTATATTATCTATAAAGACAGTTTCCTAATCTTCAAACTACTAGTGTAATGTGACACGGTTAATTACTTACTCTTTTAGTGCCGACATAATTTTATAATGGTTGGCAATATAGCCTGTCTGTTGCAGTGAAACGCAATACTTTTGCTTGCGTTGGGCTGGGTCGCGTGCAGCAGTGCGCCCGCGACGGAGGCACCTCGGCAAGAGATCCACATCAGTCCCGGAATAAATGCTATCCTACGATGGTATCGCCGGCGCCCGCGCCACCCCATTAATCTACATCAGCACGCGCTCGCTACCAGATTAATGAAGCAGATAAACCTTAAATACGACTACAGATGTCTGCTTCTTTAACGGCAGCCGAGAAAACTATATACCTCTACATCTCAGGGACAATAATTGATGAATTAAACGGATTCGACGCTTTTATGAATGTTAATGATAACGCTTGATCGGTGCTCCGATACGAGTGATACTGCTACCATAATTAGAATAAATGGTTGAAAAGCTTCGGCTGAAATTGATCGCTCCGTGTGGAATCTACGTTAAGCGGCAGATGACGGGTGGTAATGCGCGCTCGTTTCGTTAACAGATCGGTATGCTCGCGTGGACTCATCGCCATCGCCACTGCCCAGGGCCCGTCTCCCAACGACCTTATTTATGCTGCGACATATCTTCACATTAGTATGCATTTGTTTACAGGTTTTTAATTAAAGATCTGCTTTAGTTAAGAAGAGATCTCGTTAACAGCGTTCGTAGCAGGTATACTTACACGGGAAGTCAAGTTGTTGTGAGTTATTAAGACATAAATGCGTCTCTTTTCAACAGAGGAAAATGGATTCGATTTGGAAGGCGTTTTCAATTTTGTGTTATTAAACAATATTGTGCCGGTTGTTTGAGTTCTCTTGCGCTCACGATGACTGTTCGGCTAACCTTAATTGTTTCAATTGAAAAACTACTTTTCACACAGCAGCGGGAATTGTTAATTGATTTTACAGATGTTCAATTTATTTAATTTAGGGCGATTGGATTGCGCAAACTTTTGTTTTATGTTGCGAAGTACTTATTCTCGATGGTTAAAAATATGAAAAGAAAATACAGATAAATAAGTGTTCAGATAGCCGTTTTCTGCCTTTGTGCATCGTGTAAGAATGTCACAAGAACGTTTCGCATTGAGTAGCGTCAGACATCTGAAATCCACCATAAAATCGGTCGATAAGGATTATTGTGTGAGTAATTAAGGCGGTGTCACAAGTTAGGCCGTTAATCTTATAGATTGCTATCGGAGATGATCGCGTGTTGGCTTCACCCCGGCTCGGTACAGTGCAAACACTGCGTCTGCGCAGCGCCCGCCACAGACTAAATAATGATCGTCTGCCTTGTTACACAATATGACTTCTTTAAAATGTCATATCTTACATATGCGTGACACAACGCGTTAATGCATTATTCGTGTAAAAGCTTTTTCAACGCTAATACGAAAATGATTTATTTTAATAGGTACTGCCTGGACACAGAAAATACATAAATTCAAATATGTATTTTTACAGCTTTCTTGACTATTTCCCTCATTTGCTGACAGTCTCAGTTTATTTAGACCATAACTATTCTTCCGTGTTTCAAAGATAATTGGGTTCATTTTTTTAACTCTTTGATGTCATAGCCAAATGACAAAGTTAATGGGGCGAGACCCTCATTGAAGTGCTTTGTCACTATTTTCACTCTATCTGATTATCTAGCATTTTAGCTTATCTGCCTGAAGGTTTCTTTCGTTGTACAGCATAAAAGAAAACTCAAGCTAGAATCCAAATAAAAAAATGTCGTATTGTCAACGAAGTTCAATATCTATTCCTATCAAATACTTCAAACTATTTGTTATTAAACTAATCCGATGTTTAAAATTACTGGGAGGTTTTATTGTATTTCGAGAAAATAATCCGCAATCAAATGTCCATATATTGTATGTAGGGAGGCGTGAGCGCCGATATAAGTGCGGCGTAACGCGTGCCTTCCGTCGCTGCAACGTTGCCGCATCGTCCCCTGCACCGAACTTATTTACTTTTCAACCTCACTAACAGATAAAACTGTCATAATATTTATACCATAACTTAGCTTTCTTATGAACCACCATCGTAAAGTTAAGCGCGCTCTCTAGACATACAAATGCATGAACAATATGAGTCGTAACATCTAGGAATAAGGTTTAATTTGGTGAAATGTTACGTTTAAGATGTCCCCGGGTATTCAGAACAGATTGTGGTCGTCATTCGATAATGTTTCTAGTTAGTTTGCAATAAATATGAGAGTCGGAGTGTCCGAGGCGCGGCCGGTGATGTTCGCTCAGATGACGGCATGGACTATCTAATTTTATTACCAATATATTGTCATTAAGTCGATACTGATCTTGTTATACGCACAATGAGAGGTACACGGGCCCTCGACGCGCCCGGCCCGGGTCTGCCCGATACAATTTATATTCAAATGACATTCGCTTACGGTCTCAGGAAATTTCTCACTCGTCGGATTTTTACGTAATCTTGAATTGATGGTGTCAACGACTGGGTAGACGTCAAAACCTCATAGATAAACAGTGGACCTGTATTGTTATTACTTGAACTTTGAACTGCAATCGAGCGATCTAAACAAATATGATATTTATAAACTTAATAATACAAATAATGTGAGTGTATTAAATATGATGTTTACGATTGGTATAAGCCATCTCGTGTGTCTGGTCTGTTGCAATATTTGACTTACAGAACTGTAGGCAGGTTATCGTTATCAGTAAGTCACGCAAAGCATCACAGAGGTAGTCACAATACGGATTATCTTACACATGACATTTAATTAGTCAATCTATAAGCAATGTGCTGATTGGTGTGATTACTGCGTTATGTCATTCAAGATTATGGTGTCGAGTAGTCGGCGCCGGTACGGTCCCACCGCCCGGCTCCGCACTGGGAGGCGCGCTCTTCTCACGGGTATTTGAGCCTGAACTAGCAACTATACAAATAAAAAATCACCTTGTGTACAGTTCACGTCGCGCTGTTTACAGGCCATATAAACTGACCGTATTTACCGTGTAACCGCTCATCCTCCATTTAACGTTGAGCTACTTTGGTAACGTCTAAATTAGTGAAGTGAGAAAAGCTAACGCTCGTAACCGTATTCGATCGACGGTAAATCGTGTCGATAATATGCTTTTTGACTCTCTGACTCCCATCTCTTATTGTATGTTTATTCAGTCCGTTACGTGAAGGGAAACTTGCTTGTATGTTATGAGATCCTAATTTTCTCAATGCTTAAACGATTTTGTCGTCTCTAAATAAGCTTACTTTCACATGTTTCGTTATGGTTATTACGTCGTCGTTGACATAAGTCTGTTCACACGAGATACGAATTATGTCCATGGCTACAAACGGAAAGGTACCTACTTAGCTTGGGACTGCTTACATTATCAAGATTAGATGTAGAGTAAGAATGAATTTCACTTACATATTGGGAAGTTTCAAAATTTGCTGATCAAAATCTGATGCAAACAATAATAAACACAAAAAAAGTATCATAAGTAAATAAGGGTATCGATTGA
>JAKRBP010002961.1:11769-24986 GCA_022398575.1 Heliothis subflexa | reverse complement strand
TTCAGTCAAGCAGATGGACCGCAGTACAATCTAGTAGCTGTGCAGCAGTATGGTCAAACAGCTGGACCACAGTACAGTCAACAAGATGGACCACAGTACGGTCAACTTGATAATCCGCAGTACAGTCTAGAATCTGGGCAACAATACGGTCAAATAACTGGACCGCGGTACAATCTACTAACTGGGAAACAGTATAGTCTACTAGCTGGGTCCCAGGACAGTCAACCAGATGGACCGCAATCCGGTCAACCCACCGAACCTCAGTCCGGTCAACCAGGAGGACAGATCGACCCAGCGCCCAACGGACAGAATGACCCGCCACCCGCAGGAGAGAACAGCCCAACACCCGTAGAAGATTACCAACCAGTGCTCGAAGGACAGAACATTTCGACAACCTCAACCCAGTATATCCAGTATCAAAACGAGCCAATTCTTCCCGAGATCCCCATACCTTGAAGCCATTGGCATTAAGTAATTTCCAAAAAAATTCTAAACACGTACGTACAGCATATACGATTGCTTGTCAACATTTAACTTCCTCTCTCACAATCATCTGAGTAATTATTCATAGTTTGTAGTCGTGTTCATTGTTAAATATTGAATCTTTACCTACTTCTCGCGGTGTGATGACAAGCATCTCATAGACGAAATAAATTAATTGCAAAGTATGGGCGTTCTATGCCTTTTTTAGTTTTCTTAAGCCTTATAGTAAAAGAACCCAAACCTTGATTGGTGTTAATATCCCAATATGATTTTTCTGATTTAATTTTAGGGCCGCTCGAGCGTATCAGATTAACTAATGGGATAATCCTTGCATTCTTTTAAAGACATTTAAGTGTGCGAGTTTAGATAGCCCATTAGAATTACCTTAAAAACCTTAAAAAGTCCCCTTTATAAATAAAAATATTAAAAAATAATGCATACGTCGGGGGACCGCTCCTAATTTAATTTTGTTACTACGTGATACCTTTTCATTTGAGACCCCATCCATATTTGCAGAAATTTGGTAATTCTTCTCCATTTTCAATCCCACCATTCTTTAAAATATGCATATGAAAGGGTTAGTGTTTAACTCAAAAGGCAGCTTAAGGGGAAGGCCTACTTTAGTTTATTGACAATCACACGTATAAGGTACAATTAAAATCAGTCCACTATAGGAATCAGCCACATTTAAACACAGATATTTAGTATTTGCTTACATTTACAACATAAGACAGACCTAAACGGCCATTGGTTTAATATTTACATGGCTTTAAATCTCATCAGATCTACTACAAACCATTTCTGTGAAAAGGAGCAAAATGGATGTAGCCATAATCTATTTGTCTAGGACAATATGGGTATCATCACATAATCGAATCACTACAGTCTAGTGGTGAATCAGTTTCCCAGCACCTCCGAGTCCGTAACCACCGAGTCCACCGACGGCTACAGCGGGCCCAGCGATGACTGCGCCGCCGCCGACCAGCGCACCACCGCCGCCCAGCAACAGGGCGCCATCCTGAGCGTTCCTGGCGACAGTGTCGGCAACTGCCTGAGCCTGAGCGGCACTCGTGGCCACAGCAGCAGCCTGGGCACGAGCAGCGTTGGCGATGCGGGTGGCCTCAACAGCACGAGTGTTCGCAATAGCGATGGCCTGAACATGGGCAGCATTGGCTACACGTTCAGCTTCAGCAGCACGAGCAGCCTCTAGTGCGCTGGCGGCACCCGCACGTCTCGCAGCCTCCGAGGCTCTCGCGCTTTCCCAGGCGGCGGCCTGTGCCCGCTGGATGTTGGCCACACGGGTGGCGTCTAATGCAGCAGCGTTGTTGATGGCATTCGCTTGTGCGCTGCGGGCAGCGGCTTCGGTGGCACGGGCACTCTGTATGGCAGCGGCAGCTGAGTTGGCGATCTGAGCAGCCTGTACGGCTTGAGCGTTCTGGATGGCGCTAAGTTGAGCGGCTCCCACAGAACCAGCGTTGTTGAGAGCTGCTCCCGAACCAATTACTGGGCCAGCGACGACTGCGGGGCCGGCAGCGACGACTGCGGGGCCGGCAGCGACGACTGCAGGGCCGGCGATGATGGCTGGGCCACCTGCGAGCGCCGCGCCTGCCAGCCCGCCGCCGTACCCGCCGAGACCGCCAGCAGCGATCACCGGGGAGATGATGCCAGACTGCTCCGCACGTGAGTCAGTCGCTTTGCCTATTATGGTATATAAATATGTTAAGTGTGTGTCTCCACCATACCACTTAATAGAATAATTCAGTGATTGCGGATAACTTACCATCGGCAATGACTCCATACGCCACAGCAAAAACAAAGAAAATCTGAAATAAATTAATTCTCCTATTATTTATCAGATTATTCAGCATTTAAATACTACTTCATTCTTTTTTACTGCTATTTATCTGCCATACTTAATCACTGTTTTATTTCGAGATGCTGCATCTTACCGTAAGTCGGGACATTGTTTTAGATAATGTTTTTGTTTTGCTGCTCGCTAGACACTGGCAATTTGGACTGTAAACTGCAATTGTTGTGGTAACACCGAATTACGTGCACTTTTATACTTCACTGAAAATTATTAACATCAAATTACCAATTCTAAACAGTTGTTCGATGCCGCCCTATTTAAATATTACGTATGTACTTGGTTAAAAAGTAATCGGTGAACATCGTTGTCTCTGTCACAAGCAGACAGGGAGCGCCTGAATTGACATTGTAAAATGTTCTTCGCACACGTAACCGTCTTCGGTGACTGGTTGGGGCGGATTCCGCAGTAATTATGTGCGAAAACAAGATAGTCAGTGAGCATTTATGATTTATTAGTTTCTGAAGACGATTTACTTAACTAAAGGCCCCTGTCCTCTGGTGCCACTGATGTCATTTTGTGCATTTTTTGTTGGAAAATAATTTCTATTAGATATTGATTAAATATTACTAATTAAGTACTTACTGACTACTTATCTTATGTTCGTTCATCCAGTATCATCAGAAATAGGTTCGGTCACAATGACAAATAGGTAATAAAAGCTATTTTTATCTGGGTGCGCGAAGTACTTGGTTCCGTTGAAATGCGGGGGAAACCGCGAAAAAAGGCTAGTAAATAAATACCCTTTTACAGCGGTGATTAGTCTCTGAGTAATTAAGTAGGTACTTGCAACGGAGAGCTCGTGAATAAAAGCTATTAGTCAGGTACGGTTTTCAACTATGACAGCTAACTTATTTATTACTCCTACTTAGGTAATTTTCACTTAGTTCTTTACCGCATCCCCACAGTTTACTTTTTACATAATCCCAAAAGGAGTACGTAAAATACTTCACTTATTATAACTGTGTTTTCATCCGAACAGTTTTTACTACCTACACCCCAAAATCCGGAATTATTCCTAAGTGAGTTGAATTTCTCACCTCTCTTGACCCCCAAATAACACTTAGCTTGCGAGGTATTTGATAAACAATGTTTCAGTTAGAAATGTGAAAGCTAGCCGCGATCTCGAAACATCATTTTTGATGACATGTACTTATTTCTAAATGTTACCATTAAATCACTCGGCCGCATTCATAATAGCTGTCGGACTAATAATAGACATTAAAAGTACTGTTTGCTATTTAAGTAGCTTGCTCATTTATTTCTCGAGGCGCAAAAATTTAATTTTGTTAATATCCTTTTATTCATGAAATCAGTGTGGTCCGAAATGAAACTGGAGGGTAGCAATTAGGTAGAAACTATTGGTTGAAAAAAATCAATAGTTTTGCGCAGTTTCTTCACACTAGACAAAGTGACAGCGATTCTGATGTCTGAATAACTCGGCAGAGAAATAACTGGACTGAAACATTATTCACACTTCTGAGCTATATTAAGCTATCGGAATAGTAAGTGACCCTGTGTGCTGCGAGATACCATTTTAAACCGACTTTACCAAAAAGGAGGAGCATCTCAATTCGGAATCATATCTTTTTTATTTTTTTTATGTTTACCGGTTACACGAAGACGCCGAACGAACGACGACGAAGAACCGATATGCAAAATTATTTTTTGTTTGATACGATGTATCTCCAAAGTGGTCCCATAGTTATCTGGTCCACGATACTGCAACCTTTGTGCGTGGACTCGAGCCGACACGCACACATTTGTTACGCGTACAATTTCCCTTGGGGTTTTCATATTTTTTTATTTAGCGTTTTACAGTATGGGTTTTCTGCCAGCAGTGATATTAGAAATATAGCCCCTAGCCCCTTACTCGTTTTGTTTAGCAATGATGCATTTCGCTAGAGTGAACAATTGCAGAAAATTATGTTTAGGTGCTATTAAGACTTTTTGAAGGTTCATCAAAGTCCCCCGCCGCGTCTGTCTGTTTATAATAAACTCAAAAACTGCCTACTGCAGCGATTTTACTACATTCTCGAGAAACGTTTTAGTAGTTGTATAATTTGATAAATTTTGCAATTAATTCTGTGTACATTAACGATATTTGTTGAAGATTGGGAACTTTTAAGAAAACGCTGCAAAATTATTTTGCGAGAAAAAGTTCCTAGGGGCGCGGGCAAACCCGCGGGAAAACGGCCAGTTTAGTAATGCTATTTAGACAGTAAGCATGTTCAATTCATGCCAATTAACCTTGCGCTTCTGAAGTTAATCTTTGACTATTTGTGCCTTTGTTCGTACCAATCTTGTCGAAGAGCTTTGATTATCCGAAGCAGATATAAAAGTTTATCTCTTTTAAATCGGCGTAATACTTGAACTTGATACCTCTATATCATAATTTCTTGCAGTCAATTGTCATCAATTTGTCTTAACTTTTTTTTAATTGCGGAAAAGTAAAACCGGTTTAGTTATTGACTAAACCTGTACTTATTCGTATTAGTCTGAACACTGCCCGTTTCACTTACTATTCCCACCCCACTGTTCCTTCAGTAAAAACAATTGTCAATTAGCATTTATGTCATCATCACTTGCTTCAGGCAGTTTAATAACCGTGTAAGTGTGTAATTAGTCCCTACGCCACACCTGAATGCCTGACTGTGTGGTAAGTGGCTACTCGCGACTTCAAGCCATGACCAGACGTGCCTCAAGCAGCTGTAAGTTCTCGTGTTCGACAGTATCTATATGTCAATCGTACTCTTCATTACAAAGGGTTTATGAGATCGAAAGTAAAATCACATAGTCGGTGTTTGCTAACATTTAATTATAAGACAGACTTAATTGCCAATTTTTAAATATTTACATAACATTGATCAGTCCAAAATCTCGTAAGATCTGCCGCTAACCATTTCTATGAAAGAATGCGAAATGGATGTAGATATAATCTGTTTGTCTTAGACAATAGGGTATCATCACTGGGTCGAATCACTGCTTTCTAGTGGATGTATTTTCCACCGCCATAACCAAGACCGCCGTAACCGTAGCCAGTCGCGTAGCCAACACCTCCTAAGCCTCCGAGACCGAGGCCGAGTCCGCCGAGTCCGCCGACGGCAACAGCTGGTGCGGCGAGGACTGCGCCACCGCCTACTAGTCCACCAGCGCCGCCTAACAGCAGGGCTCCATCCTGAGCGTTTCTGGCGACAGCGTCGGCGACCGCCTGAGCCTGAGCGGCGCTGGTGGCGACCGCAGCGGCTTGAGCACGGGCAGCGTTAGCGATACGGGCAGCCTCCACCGCACGGGTGTTAGCAATAGCGATGGCCTGGACGCGGGCGGCATTGGCTAAACGTTCGGCTTCGGCAGCACGAGCAACCTCAAGTGCGCTGGCAGCACCTGCACGTCTCGCGGCCTCAGCGGCTCTTGCGTTCTCCCAGGCGGCAGCCTGAGCACGCTGCACGTTAGCTACGCGGGCGGCATCCAGAGCGGCGGCGTTGTTGATGGCGTGAGCCTGTCCAGCACGAGCAGCCGCCTCAGTGACGCGGGCTCCCTGGATAGCGGCGGCGGCTGAGTTGGCGATCTGAGCAGCCTGCACGGCCTGAGCATTCTGGATGGCGCTCAGTTGCGCGGCACCCACAGCGGCGGCGTTGTTGAGAGCTGCACCCGAGCCTAGCCCAGGTCCGCCAGCGATGACGGCAGGGCCAGCGATGATACCAGAGCCGCCAGCGAGGGCAGCGCCCGCGAGCCCAGCGCCAGCTAGCCCGGCGCCAGCCAGTCCACCGTAGCCGAGACCGCCGAGACCGCCGGTAGCGATCACTGGGGAGATGTACCCAGACTGCTCAGCACGCGAGTCTGCTACTTTACCTATCAAATAGAACAATGGATCACTAATGCTTTTCATTCAATTCCTAAATATCTGTTAATGAGCTTATAAAAGAGAAAACGTACCGTCTGCAACGACTTCGTATGCCACAGCAATAACTAAGAGAATCTGAAATAGTCATTACAATTAAAATTCTATCACCATTTCTAGATATTATGATTTTGAACTAAGTAATAAAAACACATAAAACTAAGAACTGAATTATTTTGATCAGTTTAGATGTATCTAATAGTGTTGACTATTTCTCAAGAGATGCCTCATCTTACCGTAAGTCGAGACATTGCTACGGTTAATATTTTTGCTGCTCGATACGACACCACCAAATTGGACTGTAAACTGTAATTGATGTGGCTACCTGCAATTACGTGCACTTTTATACTGCACCGAAAATTATTAACATCGAATTAACAATGCTAAACAGTTGTTCGATGCCGCCCCATTTGAATATCATTAGGTACTTGGGTAAAAACTAATCGATGATTGTTGGTACATATTGTACACAATCGCAGCGCGCCGGGAGATATCAGACCATGTCGGATGCGCGAGGCGCATATCCCTTGTACGCACCACGCGAGGTGCACTCGTGTTACTCATGTACAACAAACAATAGGTGCCAAAACCACTGCTAAATACAATTCTCGATCTATTTTACTTGAAGTCAAAGTAAGTTTGCCTTCAAATAGTCCCATAACAGGGGGGATTCAGATTTGTGAAGCAAACAAATCCATATCAATAAATCGTTCTCGAAAGGCCCAATCGATTCATTCATATAAATATTCATACAGTAAACACGTTTTGCTTTTGTTCAAACTGCAACAGCTGAAAGAAACGGTTGCTTCACCACAGATACTGTAGAAACTAAGGATTGCGATCACATCCTTTCCGAATCAGAAAATATTGTGCAACACCACCAGTACACGAACAATTTTCTTATCAAACTCTTTAGGTAAATTACATGCAAATAAAATGCAATAAAAAAATTAACCACATTTAGGCCAAATTCGATATTTTAGGGTCAGAATAAGAAAAACGGCAGCGTCTAAACGGCCATCCTTCACCACATTCTATGTGTTTGTGTCAGGAAGAAGTGGCGTAACGAACTCCCCAGCAAGTTTTGATTGAAGGCACAATAATTGAAGCGTTTATTACATTTTTGGTATTGGACATCGATTTGTTTACAACAGGCTTGACCTGTCCAAACTTAATCGAGTCAAGCAGGATTACGCACTGGACACGAATAAAAAATCTAGTTCCTTTAAAAAGTCAGTCACTGGTCATCCATTGCGTGTCATTTGTATTCTGGTGGAGCAATACGATTTTACTGAAGGTTTATTTGATCAACTGCTTGAATGGGCAATAAATCAGTATTGATTATTGAAGATTTAGCTTTAGTACGTTCGTTTGAGACAGCTGACCTGTTTGAGCACGAGAAGCGAATAGCGTGCTCATATAAGCTGCTTCAACGGAAGATGGTGTCATTAATATGATTGATTGATTCATAGACGATTTTGTTTTTCGTAGACTACAAAGCTTAAATTAAACATTAAGTAGATTGTTTTTGAACTTAACCATCCCTGTAGCATAATATTATATCCTTCACTATACTCTTTCGTTTTTTAGGTCCTAAAATAGTGCCCTGTGGCATAACATAGAGTTGTAAAGTGTAAAACGTGTTGAGATTAGACATGTTAAACAAAATATTTATAAGAATTCGTTATAATAGAGGGTTACAAATATTATGCAGATGGTTATAAGTCTAAGAAAATGAATGAATTAAGATATTTTCTTTATATTTTTATTAAATTAGTCTGGTAGATTTATTTACACTGTGTGGATGATTTTCTTCATTTGCCGAATTTGAATGTCTCGATCAGCGGCCCGAATACCTGAGGTGTCTCGACGATTCTGAAAAGAAGGAACAAGATTTTTAAATTCCATTTTCCAAAATACAATAACCACAGCTTATTTAAAACAATACATAGTGGACTGCTGCTCGAAAGAGTTATCGCGGTCCTGGTACACAAAGGGCTCTACAAGGAATATGGTAGGTTTTGGTCAGTAAGAGTCCGACAAACCCTCATGCTACACCCATAGCGGGTGGGGTGGGTCATTTGATGATACCCAACCCGGATAATCTGTGACCCTACATTCTAAAGTAACATCTAATACTTACTCATAAACGAAAGGTGAGTTATCATTGCCAACGATCTCAAAGGCAGGTGCGCTCTCCTCCACGGTAGTCCAGACTGAGGGCAGCTGGGGAGGTGCTGGCAGGTCAAAGAAGTCCGGACTGACATCCACAGAGACACTGCTGATTGGCTGGTACTGGACCGGGAGTTTGATCTCCTGTAACACAAAGAAACATATAAAATAAATATACATAAAATAAATATTAAAATAGCCTGAACAGACCACTAGATGATGAGAGCTATGGGATTATTCGACAGATTTTCCAAATACCTAAAACGTATAGGAAAGAGATTTTTAAGAATGCCTGCGTCTACGGTAAGAGAGGACGTTTGAGTCCCACAGATACACACACAGTCATCAGAGAATATGTTTATATACGAAAAAAACTGCGATCTATGAGATTTGATTGTGTGTTCAAAAGGATAACAGACGAATCAAAATAAACATCTACAATTAACGATGACGTGTACGTAATCATTGTTACATCATTCTACACGATTTCCCTGACTGGAAGTAGGTACAGCGGATCTTGCCTTCCTCTCAGAAGAAACTGTTTTGCCTATACCTAACATTAGTTATGCAAATTGTGATTTAATAATTGGTGCGAATGACCCATAGGTTTGCCTTTAAGGTCGTAGGACTGTTAACATTGTATATAAACGTGTGATATGAACATCATTTCCAACAAGATTGTTATTATAGTTAGATGCTAGTCTTCTCACCGGTGGGTAATATCTACTATAATACTATCTATGCGAAAACTCTAATTGTACTTGTGTTATTTTTTGAAGTTTTATGGTGTTCTTGTTTATGCGTATTCTATATTTAGCAAGTAACTATGAATAATGTACACTTCTTATTTACTTATGTAAGTAGTACTTGCACAAAATTTATCTACAGCAATTCTGAACATATTCGAAGCTAACAATTGCTAACAGTTCGATGCTATAGATCCGTGCTATAAATAAGAGTAATACTCACTTGATCATATTCTACAACGACAGGTTTTTCAACAATTTTCTCTTCGATGATGGCATCCTGCACCACAGGAGGTTTAATGACGATGGATGGTTCATACACCACGGTGGGATGAGTGAACTTAGCAGCTATCATGTTCAGACCAGCCTTCGCGATAGTAGCTCCGATAGATAAGGCACCGTTGATCACGGCTCCTGCCATTGAAGTTGCTGCTGTCTGTAGTGCTACACCTTAAATATAAAGGAGATTGTTAATTGCAGAAAAAACACTTGTTATGTATTTTGTTTTATAGTTCATCATTTTAACATTTATCAAGCTCGGGATAGGTATACTACTCCGCTAAAAATGAAAACCTAACCCAAAACATACTTAACGATTGCTCTTGTGCTAACATTCCAACAGTAAGTCAATCCTATATTATTATCTTCTTTAGATTACTATTCAGGTTCATAAGAGTCAACTATACCTTTTTTAGCAGCTCCCTGAGCGGCAATAGCAGCAATTTCATTGGCAGCCTTCACAATAGCATTCTTCTTAGCCTCTAAAGTTTTGGCGCCAATAGCAGCGATGTCACCGGCTGCCTGGCTGGCGACTGCCTTAGCAGCTAGCAGGTTGATGGACACAGCTGATGGAATCAGGCAGGCGAAACACGCGACCTAGAAATTGGTTAAATCATAGTAATTGAAGAACAAAGATGAAGAAGTATTGGTAAACTTCAGATATGGCATATTAATTTCCGCCAGCCGTTTCACCGTCTTCTAGAAGAGACTAATTTCCGCACCCGGATAAAAGTAGCCTATATGGTATTCTAATAAAAATAATGTAATGTTTCGTATAAGAATGAATCACTTATTTGCTGTGCTAAATCAGCGACTTATTAATTCTAGAATTAATAAGATTGCAATTACACAGTCGATAGCACTTGTGGATTATTGGACCAATAGTTTCTTGCAGCAATAATGCAATTCATTGATAAACTTATGTAGGTATGACATACGTTTGATTTTTTCATGAATGTGTTTATAGGCCGCAATTTCATACTAAAGAAAATACTTTTCATGAGAATCAAAAAGCTTTTTAAAAAAAAATCCGGCAATTTTGGGATGCACTATCATCGTAAATAAATTACTTATAATAAAACACTTACCGATAGAACGACTAGTCTTAGCTCCATTATGATTTTGTTTTTTGGATTGATGATGAATGTTCTGAATGATGAACTGATTTCAACTGATGACCTGATTACTTCCAATGATGGTTTTATAGCAAAAGTATTGCAAAATTACACTCATTTGCAAATGGAGCTAATTAATTAAGGTCCTGTTCAACTTGCCCAATTTCATTGTGCTATGTACAGGTATCTTAATCGTCTTTAATTGTCATTACTAAGTACTTCCAGCTTTAACTTCCTACCTATTGCTTTAGTGTCATCATCCTTCATCATCGGCCTGCTGATCCACAGCTGGGCCACAGGCCTCAAGGATTGATCATTAATCACCACGCTTGTTCTAGGCCATTTTAAAGTCTACGTATCAAGACGTTTATCTTTACCTTTACTCAGTCATTGTGTCAAAGATATATTAAGAAAGTATTACCTACTTAAGAAAGGTTAATTGCTACTTGCCTGACGGGGAAGCGAACCCGGATCCTCTTGGAAACCATCAAATAACCCATCTTGTTGTGAAGAACTTGACTCTCCACAATCTCTTTCACACTATTAAATTCTGTGGAAGTGAGAGTATGTTTACAAATAGTGTTAGTCATATCTAATACAGTAGTGAAGCGTGTCAGTGTGTCAGTCATGAAGTGGTGATATATGCTAATTTGTTCAGCAAGTGACAACGAGCACAGAACTATAGAGTCGCTGTCGTTGACCATCATATTTTTGTACAAAATAAAAAATCTGCCAAACTAAAGAATTACCAACTATTTGATATGAGTCTTGGTTGATTTATTTTATTGTTGGTGTATTTTACATTTCTAAGCTTCTGAATGAACTAAAGTTATTCTATAAAACTATATCTTGCTCTCAACCATACAACGAACATTATTCTGTAGGTATTTATGAATATAAAGCATTTTTTTATTGTTTTCGCGCTAATCTCAGGAACTACTAAGCCGATATGGGATTATTCTTTCAGTGATAGATAGACTATTTATCGCGGAAGTAGTTCCCAATGGAAGGCAAGTAAAATTGCTAGCAAAACCCAATTTTTAATTTTAAGGTGTGTTTACTAACTCATTGATTCCAACGTGTGTTTGATCTCCAAGCTTACGCTTCACATTATGATCGAACAGGTTTTAATAAACAGCTCATAACGGCTTCGATAGGTGTTATTACATGCGAAAATAAATACATAACATTAAACTGGTTATAAGAAAAACTATACTTACATAAAAATCGCAAAGGTTCGTCTATTTGTATACCTTAAAGGATTTCAGTATTTTTGTATTTTATTGTCCACTTTTGTAAAGATCAAAAAAATGTCCATATCCATATTGATACACGCTAGCTCTCATTAAGAACTTGCAAAAAAACAAATGAGGAGTATGTGAATATCGCGAAATGCAGACAAGCAAAGCCTCGACGCTACGCTACTACGTGATAATAACTACATATGATTATTTTGTTTTTATTGTCAGTTGTCGACCAGGTGAGGAGATTGAACCGCATGAACGGTAACATATCACCGAAGTATGATGATAAAGACAGACGAGAGAGGACTATATCATATCAGAATATTTAACTTGATGTCATTGCCCAACTAGACAAAATATTACTCTACTAAGTTGTGGTCGGCTTCCAGTTTACCAGGATGCAACTGAAAACCAGTGTTTTACTTAGAGCAACCGTCTTGACCTCCACTACACTGTAACCTGGGCAACACGTTACCTCTTGGTAAGACTGGCTGTCAGACTTTTTGGCTACAAGATGGTCACCCATCCACGGACCGACGGCGCAAAGCATTGCTTGCCATCAGCTGTTAGGTACTTAGCCACTCTTCTTAAAGCCCTGTAACAAAAATACACCTAGCTTTTTAACTTAATTATAAATATACCTAGTGTTTTACTTATATTTTTTCTGTCAAGATACCCAATATACGCGTTCAAGTAACTTACATATATTCAAACTTTCACAGCTTTAACTTTAACAGAAGTATCGACTCCACCAATTCTTATTCTGTAACCCATTTTTATGTCAACAAGTATATATAAGAAAGTCAAGTTCACGGCTTTTTCACTACATATTTGAGACCCTGCAAGACCCTGCAAGAGATCTCACGTTATTTACAAATCTATTTTACATATTTTTGAACCAAAAAGTTTTAAAATAGTGTATTTTACTCCACAAATGGATAACTTCAGACGTATTTTACTTAAGGTAACAAGTTTTCCGTGTTTAGTTTTTAACATTGATGTCTTAAACTGGTAGTGTGTACAAACGTCTTCGTTGAGTCATGTTTTTTGTTTTTTACTGTTGATTTAAGACGTATTTTGAGTCTACTATGATTGGCCTATGACCTTCGTAATTTTAAAGTTAGACAAATGAAATAATATCTCATAGTTTGATCATAGAAAAGTTCATGTAAACATTTAAAAATGTCGTTTAACCAATATTTTTTTTTTACTGATGATGCCTTAAATACGTAATATATTTAGGTAAGTACCATATGTATGTAAAGTATATAAAAGCTGCAATTGCAATAATTAAGACCATAAAAATAATGATTCGTTTTCACAACAAAACACTATGTAAATAAAACCTACAAACATTGTATATATCTCGATTAATGAATGTATTTTTATACTAATTATTAAGTACATATA
>JAKRBP010002911.1:15397-28281 GCA_022398575.1 Heliothis subflexa | reverse complement strand
ACCAGTGGGTCGCGACCCATAGTTTGGGAAACCCTGGTCCAAGCATATCTCTATTGTTAATCTTTATTGTAGACGTTTTGTTTTATGTTTGTATCAGATATTCTTATGTAGGTATTGAAGGGGGGTAAATCATGTAATTCAACACCGCGTAGTATGTTATTCCTAGGGCAAATCGTACCGGTATCTGCGCTTAGACCGGCCATATTTCACGGCAGTGCTGGGTCCTCCATAATTGGTATGCGGCGTTTTGTCCAGGCTCGCGTCGATAAACCATCTCTTCCTCTTCGTATGTAACGTAAGCTTATTGGAGACCAAGATTTAGAGGTTTGTTGAGCTCGTAACTTATCTAGAATTTTGTTGTGTCAGTAAGAACAGAATTTACAAACGGTTGAAATGTTAGTGGTTAGTTAATATTGTTCGTTTCACGTGATTCGCTTGACCTGCTAAAACATAGTCCTTAGTTTTCTACAGTAGACGAGTTTCATCATCGCTTACAATTTTACGATTGTCGGCCTTATTACAAATACTGTACCTAATACAACATTATCCGTTATTAATTGCATGTGTTCATCCGTTCGACTGGATGGATGTGATGTTCGCATAGTGATTAATTTGTGTAAACATTCCCACTAATTGCCCCTATTAGTGTAACGTGTTATTTAATGTTATGGCCCCTTTCGCTTTGAAGTCTTGCGTTTTACCTGTATTATTTTATTTTAGCTCTTCGTTGTAAGAAAAACATTAATGAGGAATGCTTCAATTGGTTGTTTTCCCGCGACTCCTACTTGTTGGTCGAGGGAAATGCTGAACATACCTCTTGCGAATTTTTTGTGTGTTCAAATATTTATTGTTAATTGCTGATTGCATGGTCTGTTGTAGCTAATTGCTAAGTATCTTACATTGAATTGGTAACCAGGATATTGTCAGCTGGTATTTTGGACATCTACCTACTATATTTTTCTGTAGATACTTACATACCCTAGTTGACTCATGCATTAAATTCTGTATTTGATTTAAATAAACTTTTATCTGAATCACATTTTTTGCCACATGTCAATAAACATAAAATGGTTCTCTGCCATATTAATTAAGTCTAGATTAGGTATGCGAAAACGAATTAGTTACAGAACGATCGTCCATCGTTATTTAAGTTAATGGCATGTGGGTTGCGCCCACGCACCTAGAGATCAATAAATTATAGAGACGTGTGGCGTCCACGACCTTTCCGCAATATTCGCGTGCAAAATCGTTTCATATATCAAATACGTCGTTAATCTGGAAAATATCTTCATTAGATCAACAAATACATTGGACATGACATTAATTGTTATTACAACCTATAAAAGGTAGCACTACAATATTTTAAATAAACAAATGAGAAAAACATGAATATTCATCTTACTTTGAAAAGGAGAAGTAAGGTCAAAGTTTTCAAAACATATCAAAGAAAAAAGGAAGTAATAGCAACACAGTAGAGTATTAAATTACTGGTTGATTTATAGGCTGAATGTTATTAGGTGGTTGGGAACGTCGCCAACTTCGATTAGAGAGGCATGCTACGCCGGTGCCGTGTCACCAAACTGTTCTGCATAGAAATGGTGATATGATTCAGTTTGCCCCATTCCAAGGCGAGATATACTTACTGTATACATTTTAAAACAAAAGGCACTATTTCATGCGATATCATACAATGTAAGGGTTTTGCTACTGTGGATTTAAAGATGATAGTACAGATTCTAGATTGGTCTCCGTATTTATTGCATAAATCGAAGTTTATTACAATAAATACTTGGAATCAAAGCTGTCCTTTATGATGAAGGATTCTGCAATAACAGTGCAGTCTATTGATCATAAACTTGACCATGAATGAATAATCCATGTTCGTAACAAATGTATGTTGTAAGCTCCTTATGCGAAATCGACATGGCTACCATATTCGTTACAAGGAAAGATTTGCAAGGGATTTGCATAATTCTACATGTGTATCTGTCTGTAAGCCAGTGCCTAAGCCAATCAGTAATCCCGTACAAATGAAAAAGAACGATAATAATAATAATCTATGCATAAAAACTACATGCATTGCTAGCAGAGAAAAATAAAAAGTTTCACATGTAACTGTGTCAGTTAATGAGAAATTAAGGTCAGCAAAATTGCAGACTTTTACCAAGAAGCTGTTTATATTTTTACAGTTTTAAGCAGCCATGTTTACGAGTTTGTTATGAGCATGGTGATGTGACTCTCTTAGTCTAAAGACTGGTTGCTACTCGAACGTCTATGGCAATGCGAACTACAAACTTCCGTGTAGGTCACACACATGTTTTAGCACAAATTTGTTTTGGTGAGAACCAATTGTGACGCCATGTGGGAGGTAGAATTAGGCACTGGGTACAGGAACGTTTTTTCGCTAACCAAATATATTGTGATGATTCAGACCTCCTGCGTAGTACGATGTAGTGAGACGAGTATTAATCGCAGTGCGTGACGAATTTGTTTGATGAGAAATGATTAATTCAGAGTCCGACTTCTTCAACTTCAAGCGACTGTTTCATTAGAGTTTTCCGAAACTTCTGGAAACTTGTATTTCGCGAAATTACAGCCACGCAAAACTGATAATAGCTTTAGTATTGGCTGTATTGTATTGGCATGTGGTTTATCGATGTATGGAGATAAACCTTGTTATCTGAATAGGCAAGGACTCTAGAGAGTGACATTTATTAGTATAGCAAAAACTAATTACATGGAAATTTACCATGTAATAACAATTTTTCGTCAAGGCTTCGATTAGATCACGTAGAAAACTTTTCTGTCGATGACGTCAAACCAATTTGCCGGCAAATCATCAATCGTGTGCGCAGTACTATATTCGCAGATTGTTTTCGCATTCATCGATCAATATTGTTCTGCGAAACGTCGGGAGACGTCGGGTCTCATAGCTAGATGAGATTTATTATACTTTACAGCTGACCGGGTCACGAGGTTCGTTACATAAGAATGAGTGATTAGTTCAGTATGGCATGCTCAGCGATCCATCTTGCGTAAACAAATTCCTATCTGTCGTGAAGGTTAGTGATATGATAAGGTTCTACATAGAAATAGACGCGAGAGGCACCGACAAGGCTGGCTCTAAAGATAAACATATTTGTAAAGTTTAGGAAAATTGTGTACTTGATAAATTGATTAGTAGATCTACACTGGTATTAATAGATAACCTTTATTACATATATATTCCATATCCATTTTGAATAGTATTGTTTACATGATAGCTGTGTGTATTATAGGCATTCCCAAGATATATCATGTGCCTTACAAATACGGCAAGTAATCCTAGACGACATAACTTATACATTATGTGTATAATATAGCTTCTTGCTCTGTTGTATCTAATGTTATTTATATAATGATTAACGCCTGTGTCAACACATACTACCTACTATGTTGACAGCTCACATTACCGCATATTGATCAAACTGTCGCTTAGAGATTTAACGGGTCGATAGCGTCAGCGTAAACTAATACGGATTTAAGTAATCCCCACGATAAGTCTGCCTCTTGCAACCAAATGAATTTAGCTATTATCTCTTAAACCATAAAAGCTTAATTCAACAGCTGCCTAGCTGGTCCTATAGGTCATTTCCGCTATGAAATGGATATGACTTGAAAGTGATTTAAAAACAAGTCGAGTATGCAAAATCTTTTCGCAACTAAAAGTCAGCAAATTGACTCAAAGACGTGATGTAACAAAATGTCAGGTGGCTATATTTCAAAAATTAAATTCGTTGATCAGGTTGTAACTCCAATCCAACACTCCTCAGTAATTTCTGTAAGTGCATTAAAATATTTCGTCGTCTGTCCCAAAAACGGCATAAAATATTGTATGGTCGAACGCGTGAAATCGTGTTAACCAATAATCATTGTCCATCTTGAAATTAAATTTAACCTCTGCCGATTTTAAATAAACATTTCGATTATTCGCACAGCATCAACTACGGAAGCTCGTATTGTTAATTAATTTCAGTAGATATTCGACTCGTAAAACGGCAAAGTTATAGCCGTTTAACACGGAATTAATGGGGCGACAAGTATGACCTCCGGCCAGGCTTCTTTGTGACTTAATTTTATCTCAATAGTGCTATTTTGTTTCTGCTGGAACGTACGTACTCGGCTAAATCGTTTTTCACCTTTTACAGAATGTTTATTTTAATATTATTTTACTTCTTCCGCCTGGTTCTTTGTCGAATACGTCACGTTGATAAGATTATGTCCAATAAACGGATTAAGCCTGGGTGCGTCGGCCACCAGTGCCATTGCTCGGCGCCTGTTATAGCCTTTTGGACACTATTTTGTCATTCCAATTGTTTATTTAATTTGTCATGTTTTATTGTCGCTCTTTACGGCCCTTTGTCAGAGTTCTCTGTGGATTTTCGCTTTTATAAACATGAAATTATTTTAAAACACTGTTAGCAGAATGGCAGTGGTAGGTTGAGGTGTAACCGTTATACCTTGATTAAGTACATAATAATATTAAATCAAGACCGTATTATATAGATCAACCGTGATGCAAGCTACGTTAACTGATAGCTTAGCACGTTCTCGAGGATCCTGCACCAGCAACATATCAATAAATCAGCGTTCCTATCAACACGGGTGCTGTGATATTTATTAGAAGAAACAATGTTGCTGCGACTTTGAAACAAATTGGATACGGCGGATACACTCACTGCCTAGTTACTTCAGATACACTTAGAATAAAACCTTCAGCAACCTAAGCGATGCTCACTTCCGAGTTTTAACAAAAACTGATTGAAGATGCTCGATCAGCAACTTGAACTATATTCTACAGCCGGTTATATCCATTTGGTAAATCTTTCTTGGTATTCTGTGCTAATTCCGAAATTCATCAATTTTAGCTAACGCCATTACGAAAGCTCATTAATAATTGTAATAGAAAACACCATGTTAAGAGGTTAATTGATAATCTAATAGAGGCCCTGTGAAGTGTAAGGAAGCGTTTCTATCGTCGTATATAAGTCATAAATTATGGCGTTCATATCCTACGTGCCATTTATCATAATATTGTCTGGCGGCCGCGTTTTATCTCCACCATGGAAGGCAGGTGGGTGTCTGGTGTCTGCCTATTTCAATATTAATTGATCCTGCTGCGTTGCGGAATTGTTTTGTTTCTTTGCGCTTTTGTCTCGACCGTCGATCTGTTTTGCGGTATTTGTGGGGAGTTCTCTTAGCTTCGAATGTAAAATGACATCAGCCTGGGCTGCCACTGAACTTATTGTTGTGACTTTGACAGCATCTTTGACGAGTCTCGAGAGAAGAATTTTGCTACGCCCATCCAAGTCTGATTTATGAATGTTAGTTTCAGTTAGGTATCTGGATGTTTGTAGGTATAGTAGTTTCAGCAAATTGGTTTATGTCCGAAGTATAATTGCTTATATAGTCAGACTTCATCATCCATCGCATTTATATATCAGCACCAATTCCAGAAGTCTAATGTTATTATACTCAAACGAATCTTTGTTTTATTAACACGTTGATTAAATTACGTTGCTTATATTTTGCATAAAACCTTCCATATTGTAAGACGAAACGACGAAACAATGCTTACGTGTGGTAGACAGTTATTTAGTTATTTGTATTCACCGTGGGAAAATTTTGCTCATTATACGTATAAAACGGTATGTTTCTAACCTAATGAGTAATAGCAGCTAGCAGATAACTCCCAACAAATAAATCTAAAGGTACATTTGAACCAGCTAGTTAGACAGATCGTTTAATGTAACTCTCAGATGACGACGCAAGGTTATCGGCAAGATCGCCAAATCATGACTCACGTGTTACTTTAATTTGACGATACTTGCCAATGTTTATTTGTACAGTTATTCGGCACACATAACCTAAGTCTTTTGACGCTGCAAACTAGCCGTTGTAGTGCTCTCGACCTCGCGACCTTTATTCAAAGTGCTGGATAAATTCACCAGCCAGCGAAGATCCCCGGCGCGCGAATAGGTTGGTGAGAGCTTCACACGTCTGATGGCTTCCGTGTGGCTGGTCCACCGGGGGGATGCCCGTTAGACTGGGGGTCATCGGCAGGTGCGGATTTCTTGACGAGCGTGCTTTTCCTATTTTGGTTGTGCATTGTTAAATAAATGAGCATGTCTCGTTACGGCTGCATCTCGGTGTCGGGTTCCCATCGTCAGTTGATGTGTTCAATATGGCGGCACTTTAGTATTTATTTTTTACGAGCTTCACGGGGCGGCGCAGCTGTAACAGGATAAATTTATTTCGAGGTGTTAGGTCACGTCTGCACTACAAGGGCTGACAAACAGGATAATTTTAATAATTCATTATAATTGTTCGTAATATTGTTCACCTCGTACGATAAAGTTTTGATTAATCCGATGCATCGAAGTTTATTTTAAGCGTTCAAGCGTATGTTAATATTTACTTTATTCGTGAAGTTATTTATGCTTATTAAACATAGTATTTCAGATTGTGGTTTATATTT
The DNA here is from genome assembly GCA_022398575.1 of Heliothis subflexa. Lineage (NCBI taxonomy): Eukaryota > Metazoa > Arthropoda > Insecta > Lepidoptera > Noctuidae > Heliothis > Heliothis subflexa. The sequence goes on along the minus strand of JAKRBP010002911.1, from coordinate 21,764 downwards.
TAATTGCGAAACTTTATGCTTAAGTTGAAATGCTAACGAGCGGGTTTTAAAATATTACCATTTAATGAAATGAAACAATGTTGTATTTTATTGCCGTGGAATTATTCGTGTGTAAAATTAAATTAATCGCGCATTCCACGACGGAAAGATAAAAGAGCCGAAACATCGTTGTTCATAAAATAGCAACATTGTATGGAACTCATTCGAACAACAAATTGATTATTAATATCATATCCATTAATAAAATAGCCAAAAGCGCAACGTTTGCTCAGCAATTTGCATGAGATTGATGTCCCAACTGAGTGCACGGATGACTTTTTCGTCGTGTCACAGGTTGCTATTAACATTTACACTGTCATCTTTATAATCGAAAATTATGGATGGTGTTTTCAAAAGGCACGCTTCGCAATCAAGCTGTCGGAAATGTTAAGTAGTTTTAATCCCCAAGTTTTGTAAGGATTCCTTCGAGTGAACTCAAACGGGGATACGTTCGTCTGCCCCAAAACTTGGTACTCAGGGCTTCCAGACATTTATTTTCTCCATAATTAAACCCATGACAAGGAAGTTAAAATAATTACTAACGGGGACTTTATCTAATAGCGTAGGTATGACCCTATACCACTCAGAATATTAAGTGTAGTCTGACGGATCTGGGATCTCACACCATTTGATCGAGACGTCACATTGGATGATAACAATAAGCCGCTGCTGTATTGAATATATTTTACCCAATTAAAAAAATATTAACGATGTTCTCATACCCATAATGGTAAGTGGCCACGAAATTCGAGTCGCGTCATATTTTCGTAATGTTTCCTGTGGTTTAATGATACGAATGAATATTGATGAAATCTTTACTATCACTTAAATAAATTATGTCGTACAACGATCTTGCGTGTGGTTGTCCTCATGTGTGTTGACCATTACAAGATAAATAATGTATTAAAATACCATTTATACTCCATTTTACTATGTAATTATTTTTTAATATGTTTTTATGAGCACTTAAGGTTAACGGGTTTTAGTTTTCATGTAACGTAGTAGGCTGAATTCTTGAGATGTTTATTTACATCAGACTCGAAGCTGTAGTTGACAGAACGACATTCATTATCATCATCAGCCTATTGTTGTCCACTGTTGAAAGTAGGCCTCCTTCACTGAAGAACGCTGATCACATCCCGGTCTGAGATGCATCAAAATTAGAAAAAAAATGTGCAATAGATATTTTCTAATTTTGGTCGTCTGTTCTCATGACACTAGTATTTATATGACAAGTGTAAGTTTGTATGTGTGTGTATAATATTAAATAAAAAACTCGTTTGATATGTCACTGGCCCATTCCTCATCTGTGACATAAAAGTGATTAGTTGCGGTTCCAATATCTTAATGCGTTAATTACTATTCAGTGTCACAGCACTTAAACGGTTCTTCACGAGTAACGCCAGTAGATAATTAACTATGAAGAACATAGTTGTGAAGTAACTTAACCAGCTGTGACGGAGTGGGTTTTTGAAAAATTGGGGCGAGAATGCAGGGGTAGCTTATTGGGGTTTTATGATTATTCAATTTTAGTATCTTGAAGCAGGGATAATCTTGATTGATTGTTCTGACTTTAAACAATTGTAGAATTAATTAGATAAATTCAAGCTAACAAACTTTACCTCTTTATAATTTTAGTATTGATGAAACAAATCTATATGGATGATGTGCCACAATCATTGACAATAACATTTACCTTATTAATATTTTTGCAAATAAACGGATTTTTCCTCCCATTTATCCCATTATTCATCGTCCAATTTTAAACACAAAACATAACCCATAATTATATCTAGCTACTACAAACCTAATCATTTAACAAGGAGGTAATATTCCATAGACAAACATAGAACCTCCTACACTATGGTGTGGACACAGTGGCCAAGTTGACGTTTCCCACGGGGCTGTTTGTGCTCATGAATGTAAAATGTAAAAGTGCCCCGTTAGCTTGTGGTCGGTAAGGTACACTTGTACAGTAAGCAGAGCTAATGCTACTGTGAGATACGTGTTAGAAGATAGTTTTCTTGAATCAGATGTTTCAATCTTTGTTAATTGTCTGTGATTATTATAGTGATAATAGCATTGTGTTTACCATATTTTTTTATATTTTTGGACCACTTTCTTCTTGTTCTGAAGTTTTTGAAGTGGCAACCAGTAGCCTCGCTATAGCACCACTTTCAAGTGTAGTGTAGCCTGACTTCTATAAAGTTGACATAATATTGTTGTTACCTCTCAAGTCTCGTGACAGATTTGTGATGTGCCTCACCGTTATACCGCACGCTAATTTACTTAACTGTTTCTGTCTTAATTCTTTACTTTTAAATTACTATACGTTTCACACAGACCGCAGAACTTGATAAGCTTAATTTGTGCAACTGTACGAGTGGTTTATTCGGTTTCCATTACTCGCATCTTTTACACTCCCGATAAATAACGACATCCTCGAACTGGTGACCTTATTCCAACTCGAAACGAACCTTTAATTAAAATTCAGTCTATCTGATATTTACGAGCTGAGGTTGTTATCAAACCCGAACTTCAGGCACCAATCAACAAATCGCACGCGACCGAATTCGGCACGTTACCGTTAATTCGCAACGTGTCGTCTGTCCGGTCCGGATTCGATTTATAACCGACGTAATCGGGCCTTACGGTAAACTTGATCTCTTACATATCGCTCTATAAAGCATGGAACACACGCTCAACACGCACGCTGAGCTCAACCGACCCTGTTTTGTGACCATACGCGAACGTCTAGTTTTCAATTAGAGTTGCGAGCAAGTAAATTCAATTGAGAATCAATGGCACAGGATCATGTGCCAATGTGGGAAGGGTTTGTATCGCAGATGTGTTGTTACTCGTTAAGCACCATTCACAGCGAGTTGATCGAATCGTGCGATCATTAAAATAATGCGTTATTTCTCTTATCCAATTCACAAGAATCTTGCAGAGAAATCACACTAACCTTCACTGTCATAATGACCTGTAGAATCATCACAGCGTTACGTAAATCCCATGTCAGTGACAGTGATGTCTTATGGCAGTGAGATGTTCAATTTGCCCGCTCGCCTCCCATCAACCTTTTTGTCGTTTGTGCAGACAAAAATGTGCTTAATGTCTCTCGTTAACCTTTTAGTAAGAACAGATGTAACCCTCCGGCGGCGACGCATAATTGCGGAAGTAGACTCTGCCTCCTCTACCTGTTTGTGTACGTTTAAAGTGTTATCTTTGTCATCTGTTTTGCTAAATGGCCCTTTAAGGACTCCTGCTACACTCTTTGTCTCGTTTTCATTGCGTGTCCTTCTGAAAGTGTGACATTACATATCCGCGTTTTTATCCTTTATTGTACAACCTATCAGTTTCAGTTTCGTTGTTGCACAAATGTGAAACCGTTCACAATGGTTGAATTTATTTGGCAGCACTTTCCACCTCACTTTCTATTTCATATACAATTAAAACACCTCATCGAGTTGTTGTGTGGGTGAGTCGGGCCACTCAATGGCCGTCAATTAATTAGTCATGCTTTCAACCGTTCAGGAGCTAGCAAGGAACGTGAGCATATATCTTAGCTTAGGTAAACAGTGCACGCACGATGTGCGGCGCCGGCGCACGCCACCGACCTAATTCTGTGAGTGGTGGCGCAGGCGTCGCGACGCCGCAGTGCATTTGCTCATTACATATGTTTTAACAATTAACAATTCAATCTTGAATGTTTTATGCATCTGTTTGTTAGTTTCCGCGTTGGATGGGAATAAAGGAAACGTTGTGTTATTTGTTTATCTAGCGCACCAGTTCCTGGAATCATTTAGGCTCTGTAACTCAACTTCGTTGAGACAAATGGAAAATACATAGTTTGTTTATGCACATACACTTTATGATTTGTCTATTGACTTTATTAAGCAAGTATCAATGTTTTTGTTTGGATTTCCAAGTAAGAAACTCAGAACTCACGGTCATTTATAAAAAAAAGCATTACATCTCAATGACACGTTAAGTTCGTCAGAATCGATTGCCTAATTGTCACGTCACATAACGTAACATTGACACGATTTAAAGTAATTAAAACGTCAGCAGTGATCGGTTACAAAACAAAATAGACCCTTTATGTTTGTCGTTGAATGGTATTAGTTCGCCACAAGGGCGAGGAGTTCACGTCGACATGTGACGCGGCGGTCACGAGCACACCTATCGACTCCTGCGCACGACTTGTGCACTCAACCCATTGTGCAATTATAAAATAACCGACTGATGAAAGCACCAAGGTCAACACTAATTTCACGTCAATACAACCTAATTGAAATACTGTAGACCACGACCATACAATTAAGATGCAATATCATATCTTCGAAGTCTATAATTAAAGTCTATGTCCCAATTAATTCGATACAAACCTCTCAATGTGACGAAATGCTGCGGTTTCACTTCGCGATAAATAGTATCGATAAGGGACACCGATCCAGTTATTAGTGTCGATGCTTTTAAATGTTGTCCTTAATATCGGCGTCATTAGAAATCGATTTCTGAATTCTTGATTGTTTGAGTGATGGGCAAAAATCAGCGACAACGCCTCCCGATGAATTAAATTTGAATCGATTTACGAATAAAAGTCTGTTTCGTGTCTTGTCTTATTCATGAGTCTGCATAATGATGAGCGGTTTTAGAGCAAAATGAGGAGTAGATTTGTTGTTTTTTCTGTGCATGTAGAAATCCTTTTACGACGATGCAATGCGTTAATAAAACTAAAGTGGATGTCTACTTTTCTTTGTCATGTTTTGATTGATGCCCAACTGACCTTGCAAATTCTTTGAATATGCAGTTTTATTGACGTGATCTGACGAGATTTTTTTAATAAAAAACATGTATGTCTTCTACTGCGTGTCCAAACAATCATTCGCAGTCCATTCTAACGCAACGCCTGTCAACAATCATGATGAATATTCCTACACACGATCCAATTCACTCGCATTAATATCGTTATGAAATCGAGCGTATCGAGAACTCGATTCAATGCAGCCGTGAACTTAAAGAGTAGCGAGTTGACAGTGCACAATGAGCGCTATTAAATCATTTGTTATTAATCGAGTACCATGACAATATAGAATCGAATCGGTTCAATATGATGGAGTCCTTGAACGGTATTAACCTTAATTGTTGTGCAATCGCTGGCCGATACAGTGCCCAAAACGAATCAAAATCGATGCGGCCCACTTGGCTATTCCCGTGTCAATCGATCAGTCTTATTGCGAAACTAAAGAGCCCTACGCTGACGATGATGAATTGTAATTATTATTATTGTCTATTGTGATCACTCAAGGACAGAACGTAGATTGATGTTGATCAACAACACATACATGCAATTAAATATCGATCAATTTATAACTGAAAGACTGAATCGAGAATCAAATAACCTTTACAAACAATTTTGCTGTTCTCAAATCATGTAGCCAATGAAGCTAGCTAACGTTTGTTAAAACAATTAAAAGGAAATAACAAACGAATCTTAGCCTGCTTCGGTTGGCCTATTTATTCCGTACATGTCATAAGTAGTCCGTCTGTCCATCTGGTTGATCAGTAGTGAATTTGTGTTTATTAGCCGTGATTGGCTCCCGGGTCGACCCGCCACGCCAACTGTTAGACTTCACAATTGCTACTATTTGCCACGATACTTGATTATTAATTTGTTTTGTATCATCAGTAGCAATAATGACAATTACCCCAACTAGTTTGTTTTCTTATACGAGTTATTGTTCCGTTTCTTTGTTTGAAGATAATGTCACTCATTAAAATTGTTATGTGATCACAGTTACGATCGGAATGATTGCTGAATGCCGCGTGCTGGGAAGCGTTTGATAGTTGAGGAATTTTGAAAGAAAGGCGATTCTAAATTGGGCTAATTTGAGGACCAAAAGTAGTCTGTTGTATTATTCAGTTGAGCATCTAATGTACTGATGGTATTTATTCATGTAATTTAGATGTACTTGCATAGAATACATCCAAAGAATAAGTAATGCAACCGTTTTACAGTAATATTCCATTTAGTAAGCGTCCCGGGTTCAATGGAAACATTGCGATGACGTAGTGATTCGATACGGCGATTATATCGATTACAGATGCGCGACACGTCGCGACACAATCGATTTATCGCATCACCAACTCAACGCCCATTCGGTATTTTCCTAACAGAATATTTATCGGATCAGCGATCGATGTGATTGAATACAAATTTTATTTTGCCTGCATCGATTTCGCGTTCCAAATTTTCAAAACACCTTATCCGTAATCTACGATCTTTGGTAAAGCCAATGTATCTTCTACATTTTATGTGCTA
>JAKRBP010002869.1:17921-27934 GCA_022398575.1 Heliothis subflexa | reverse complement strand
GCATGTAGATCACGTAGTCATGCGTAGGTAGTAATTACTTGGATTGCGAAGAAATCAAGCTAACATGAATGACGAGAGGCGACGCCTCGCTCCGCCGCCTGGCGACCGGCACACGTGCAGCGATCAGCGCTCATAGCGAGAACATTCTCAACAAACGAGTTAATAATAATACTTTCATTTATTGTATGATTCAAATCTATTTATACGGCGTTTAATCCATACTGAACAAAAAACCCCATCAAATAGTACTCCATAACTTTATCAATGTAATAAACGTTTTAGAGTACTCTAAAGCCAAAAAGTAATTACATAAGTAGGTATTAAAGACAAATAATTTGATTAAACACGGACCAATAGCAAGAATTAATATATAACCGCATTATTATAGCAACAGAGAGACGAATTTCGACAGGGAGTAGATAACTGTGGACGCAGATAAAGAATAAATTGTAAACAATGGTCACATAAACTGTTAATATCTTGTAACGAACTCTACAGATAAGAAGTATAATTAGACAAAACAAAATAAGAATATTATTTGTAATGTAACGGATAGTTGAACGTAAATCTAGTTAGACTAAAGCCTCGTTTACTAAAGCCTTCATACGGAGCTCAAGAGAATGGGATAGAACCAAGTAATGAATTCAACAGAAAGGTCATAACAGCTTACACATGATTTGTATCTGAATATGAGTAGGCAGTAGCATCACATTCATCAAGATTACAACAATGTATACATGTAGGTTTTTCTTACTGTAAGACATAGCTATTTACACACAGCTATACACTTCAATTATTTTACTAACAAATTTAAAACTGGCACAACACCTTTCTATTTTTTACTGGAAATAATGTTACCTCTTCTTCAAAGTTTATTATACTGATTGATGTACAGGTGTGTGATAGCATCGAATAAAGTTACATTACGCAAACAAACAACTGATTTCCAACAACTAATTTCAAAGACATTCAGGGGCATTCCAATGGAAGCTTACGATTTTATTCAAACTTCCAAAACAGCGCATTCACTGAAGAAATACAATGTCAAACATGGACAAGATCAAGAGTTTCGAATCTTAAAATGGTCTTTGATTGAGCCAATGTAATAGGTCAGAAAATATTGTGTATGTATTGCATCGGCATAATTCACGAAGTAATTATTAACAGTGGAAAAAGCGGATGGAACCCGAACACGTGCTCATACCTAATTGGTTATTTGAAAGTTCAAGAAGAAACGTAAAGCATGTACGATCTCCAGTACAGAAGAAAACAGATTAAGAGCTACCTGTAACATGCAAGATTAATATCTGATATCCCAATCAACACAAATAGCACTACATTTTTAAATGAGCATTTTAGCTGACATGGCCTTTGATGGCGTTTCTGTTGAATAAGATGGAAGTCATGGATTCATTCACGTGCCAATTAAAAACAACTAAAAAGGCGACAAATGTGTGAAGAGTCTAAGAAAGCATGAAATTAGCCTAATTGGTACCTGTAGTACTGAATACAATTTGGACCCAAGCTGGTATAGCCAGCATTTCACTCAATATGCGTTTAGAAAAAGAACACAACAATAAAGTTAAATCTATACTGACCACAGCATAACTGAAATTTTAAGACACTACTGTGAAATCTTTTTCTCAAATGATAACACTTTAAAGGAACTAAATTACCATCAAAGTAGCACTAACTTTCCAAAATGAATAGTCTCATTGCGAGAGATCCTATTGAATGGAGAAATTCAACCTCTTATGAGATGAGAAGACACAAACAGTTCACGCGGTAAATAAACCCGCTTGTGGTGGGTGTCTAAAACATGCATGTAACTTTTCACAGTAATGACCCGATGTACTTGAAATACAATTTCCAGGACATTTTTTTCAACTCATAATCGTTTTATAACTTAGAGACTGAAGGCGAAATGGACATCCTTTGAAACAATATTGTGTAGCTTACCCATACCAACATTTTTCATCATTCGTGTGATAAAATAATAACATTTACCCCGTGTGAGAATTTATAAGACCAATAGTGAATTAGAAATGAAGAACCAACTAAAAGCGGTTTTGCAACATAGCCACCTACGCACCTTTGAATAACCAGAATTCGAATGTTGCTCAAGACATACAATGCATTTTGCCATCGTTTGATAATATATCAGAGTAATGTACCTTCTTGTGGTGTAACTTCTTCCAGAGCTAAGCAAAATACGGGACTATCAAACGCGGCAGAACAGATTCTACATAAACATTTTTATTATTGCATTTTATGTAATGATGTAATCTACTACAAAATTCTTGCCTTATTTTTTTTATTTTCTATAACCTCAACACCCTCGGTCTAGGATTTAGTTTAAATTATTCTTCGGCAAAGTCAATATAATAAGATATTGAAAGCGCTTTCTATGGTGGATATATTCTGTAGTTTTGTACATCGTTATTAATGAATCAGGCACGAAGCAGACAGGAATCGGATATAAGCTTGGAGTCATTAGATTGCATAGCTTAGGTACAGTTGTTTGTCGCGTTATGGATGTGGATGAAAGTGAGAACTGTTAAGGTGTTTTAGTTGTCTACTTTTATGTATAGTGTTGTGATTTTTCATTAAATGTGAATGTTTATTGCATCTGCAGGTGGGGACGATGAGGGAACAGGAAGGCGACGGCCCGGAGAGCCGTTAGCCGTACTCGATGGATGAGTATGGCGGGCCGGCGGCGCCGCCCCGGCCGCCCAAGCCGGCGGCGCGCGTCCACAGGCCGACGGGCGCGCGCCAGCCCACCGTGTCGCTGCTGCGGCCGCGACCAGAGGCCGAGCGCGAGCGGAACGCCTACGTGGAGGCTCCACGGCGAGCGCACGCCGTGCCCGCGCCTCCCCACACGGCCGCGCATCAGCCGCTCAAGCCGGTGACGACGCAGCCGGCCGCCGCGGCCGACAAGCGGCGCGCCGGCGCCCTCTCGGCCGACTCGATACTGTGCGAAACGTGCGGCCGCTGCCGCTGCGAGCAGTGCGCGCGCCCTCGCCCACTGCCGTCTCGCTGGCTGTGCGGCTCGTGCCTCTGCAGCGCCGAGGCGTGCGTCGACTACGCGTCGTGCATGTGCTGCGTGAAGGCGCTGTTCTACCACTGCGGGAGCGGCGAGGAGGAGGCGGGCGAGCCGTGCGCGTGCGGGCCGCGGCTGGCGTGCGTGGCCGCGCTGGCGGTGCCGCTGCCGTGCCTGTGGCTGTACTGGCCGCTGCGCGGGTGCGCGGCGGCGGGCGCGGCGCTGTACGCGCGCTGCCGCCGCTCCGGCTGCCGCTGCCCCGAGCCCCCTCCGCGGCTCTCCAGTATTATCTAGTCCCGCCGCGCGCCGCCCGCGCCCTCCGAAGCGCCGAGTCGAGCGGCGCGACCGCGTTGTACAAATATTTATTTGCGAGCGGAGAGCTTCGGACCGCGCGGGGGTGGACTCAGTGATCGCTGTGCCTGGTGCGAGTGGTGTGTGGTGACGCGGGGCCGGCGTCGGACGAGCGCCCCGCTCACTGAGTGAATCGTCTACGAGTACCTTGTAAATATAGTCGTATAGTGTGAATGTACGTGAACGTGTCGCCCGAACGTCGAAAGTCTCAAATTTTCTTGAGACCGTAACGTGTCATAAGAAAACGTTAACGTTAGTATTTTGGATTCCACAAAAATCCAGAGAAGATTAAGAAATGAGATATAAAACATACTTATTAAGATGTAGATAATTTACCATTTATTTATTAACTGAATTTGTATTTATTTGTAAATAAAACGACAACATTATATTATAAATACGAATGTTTACTACATTTTGTTTGTTTTTTTCTATTCCTCTATAACAGTTCACTGTAATATGTTAATGAAATCACCATTAATTTAAATATCAAATACAATACAAGATACATTTGGAATTTTAAGCAGGACTGTCTTCACTTAGAAACAGTCTACACTCGGAACGTACCACAGAATTTCACTGGACATAAGGAAAATTTCCCCTAATTTTGCAATTGTAACACCATAAAAAGGAGACTTTCCCTAAATCTTTGATATTTTATGAGTTCTTCAGATATTATTACTTCACATCTGAAGTAATAATATATGAAGAACTCATAAAATATCAAAAAGAGTGGACTGTCTGAGTGAGGGTGTTATTCATCAATAACATCCTCACTCAGACAGTCCACTCTCTGAAGCATATGACTTATAAGCTAAATACATATTTCTCTTGAGGCATGGCTAGAACAGAACCGCTCAAGTATTAAATACTCATACAGAGATTTTTGTCATATCTGCATGTCTCAAACCATAGTACCTAATCGACTTGAAGTACTCAAATATTAATATTCCACTATACTTAGTACGAAAATGTGCTCGAAGGACCAAATCCGGTCAGTGGGTCATCTTAGGGGCAGAATCCAATCAATTTAATTAAAAAGGATTGACAACTATGGAAGTATAAACTACTTATCGTTTTAGGCATTTGCAAATAACTTAATTTAACAACTAAATCGGTAATTTACCTACATTCTAAATAGATTGAATTTAATTACTTATAGATAGATGAAGAACCTACCTTCAAAAGAACAAATAAATTAAGCACACTGTATTAAATCTTGATTTAGATACCACTGCACCTTCTTTTCTGCATGATCACTGCAGATTCATAGGAAGCACCACACCACACTTCTAATGTACACTTTTAGCAAATAACTTTAAATAAAGTAAATGTAAACAGCCAAAAAGAACAATTTCAATCACTGAAAATAATTTCAAACAATGTCAAACAAAATTTAAATAGAGCACAGTAATTGTCAAATCTGACAGACAACGCAAAACATCAAATGTCAAAAATTATTGTCTATAGATTTTTTATAATTATCTCATAAAGATATCTGTTCACAGGAAAAGGTGCAAGGATATAAAATGGCGTGTTTATGTGTTATCATTTTATTTCCTAAATAATGTTACGTTGATCATAGCGAAATTGTTGGTTTTCGTATAAATTGCTGAAATGTTTTATCATGGGAACGGAATTTCTTCAATTTAAGTTGAGGCGTACCTTTGGAAGGAAGTAGCAACGAACGATGCTCGTCGCGTCATCGGCGGGCCACGGTGCGACGCTGCGTCGCGCCCGTTTCCTTTTATCGTCACCATCCGGGATGCTCGGAGCACGCCTCCTGTTTCTCTTTTCCTTCTTCCCTCACGTACGCAGGCAATAAAATATTGTCATGTGCCTAAGGCATCATAGACATTGATAGGCTGTACTTATTGAATATTAAATGATGATTGCTTTTAATCAAATTAGTGATGCAAACGTGAGACCATCAGAGTACATACATTTCTAATTTGAGGCGTAGAATAAAAAAGTCACTGCTCTAATATGAAATATTTCAAAACAGCATAAACGACTAAAATCTACTCTTAAGAGGGTTTTGTTTTCTATATCGAAATAACGCAAATCCGCATAGGATTCGTACTAAATCCTATGCGGATTTGCACTACATTAAAATGAATTAAAGACGCTACTATAATGGCTACTACAATAATATTTTCCCCACTTGGCCTGGATTGTTCCTCGCTGCTAATTTAACACGTAACTAGTGCGTACGGCCACAGTTATATCGTTTTAAATTGGAACAACAGATGTTGACAGGCTGTCGTCAACGTTGTTTGATGGCCGGATGAGGCCTGGCAATGTGATTAAAGGATATTATTGGTAATTGGGAGCAATAGTAAATATTTTTTTGCTTTTTCTGATTCCTAAATGCGCCTTAGAAATATTCTTTTTATTATCTAAAATCTAAAAAATATACAACTGAAACTTAAAGAAACAGATTAGGTAATTAAGAATTTGAATGGGACGGCAAGGATTACGGAATTTTCAATCTTAACGGCTAACTATATCTACTTTTTTCAACGGTATTCGTATCCACTATCAAATAATATGCTTATATTTTTTTTATTAAGTATCTCACAAATCGATCTCAATGGCCCAGATGTTTTTTTCGTAAAAAGTAACGTGTAATGTGTCTGGCTGCATCGGAGTCGGCCGGTTGACCTCTGCTACGCTGGAGATGGATCATCCGCGCCATTGTCAGGTTGATTTGTGACCACAGCTGCCATTTGTGGTACATTCTGGTTTGATGTACACTTTGTACAAGACTATCGTTATTTCACTGTCAAATCTCGCCAGTTATCGAGCGCATTCCTTGACCTGTGCCCTGAGATGCATCATGCACTGCCAGTTTGATTTCTTCGATGTTCCCTTTACTTGTATTGTTACGGGTCTTGTTCATATCTTAAGGTTCAGTAACTTCATTTCCTTTGCTAAATATTTATTGGGGTTCATATATTCTCATTTATATGGCTATTTATCTACCAACAGTTTGCATTATTAACTCACAAGTTACAAGGAGATTAATTCTACAGAATATACGGGGGTACCTGTAGGCTGTCAGTTAAAATCACATAAAACACTTTAATAGCTATACCTACATAGGTACACGTCAAGCTATTTATAAAGCGAGTTTATTAAAAATACGACTGGTGTGCCTTCATAAGAATCCCTTATAAAGAATATAATGGGCCGAACCTGACAGCTTTCGATCATTGGCTGAACATTCCGATCCAGTGACACACGCCATTGTGTTTTCTAACGTTAAAATATTCCTTATAAACGACAGGTTTAGAAATTAACAATTGAAATGTTTATACATAGACGTATGTGTGAGATTATCAAACAATGAAGAGTATACGTAGGTAGGTACTTGTGTAGCAACATCGGTTATAATCAATGCTTTTTATTTCTCTCATAAGTAGATACTTAAGTATGTAGCCCACACTTTTATGTAGCCACATTTTTTCTGATCTTAGTTTTTGGATTTAAAAATATCAACAAATGATTCCATTTATAGAACAGCTGCTAATTTGAAAGCTAAATTAAAACGCAGATCAGATAGAAGAAAAAGGGGGCATGATGTTTGGCGATACTTGTGTGTAGGTACGCACAGATGCAGTGAGTCGGTCGCGAGCGTACCCGATAAAGTGTTCAGGTCATCGCGCAGGAAGTCGCGGCGCTTCAAACAGGCCACATTCTGCCCAAACAGATAACAATTGTTGGGTAATCACTATACAACGACCACAGACAGTTGCCAACCTATCTTCTAATAGAAATTAGACTAAAGAAATTAAAAAGATAATTGGACAGCAGCTTGGTGTTATTTTTACGAGCAACTGTCTTGCTGTTAAATAAGAATAAATTATGTCACGTAATTTATTAGACATCTAATCTTATTTTTCCTTGTTTACGAAGTTCGACGACTGCGTGTGCGTATGTTCTACATTTGTACATACACACAGACGAGCGTCACTATTCTCGCACAAATAAAAGGGTTATTCAGATCTTGATATTATTATGTCTAGTAAAATTTTAGCAGTCGGTTTTCCAAGAACTATCTACTAATGACAAAGTTTTGTTGATTGGGCACTCCAGATTTAAAACAGCAAACGATTCACCGAACCAAAATGAGCCTTGAGACAATGTGCGCCATGCAGACAGAGAGGTACCCCGCCATTCATAGTGCGCAGCTTTAGTTCCCTATAAAATATTCCCTACCGATTTAATGAATTCGAAGGGACTTTATTCTTTTCCCATTTAAGATTCCTGACGTCAAGCGGGCACATAAACAGCGTCTGCTCAACGAAACCATAAATCGATTCATTCATATACGACGTTTCGCTTCATCAATCAATCGTCTATAAATAAAAGATGGAGACGCGAAGGAAGCGGCTTCCACCTCGAATTCTGACGTCAGTTACAATGGACAAGATGTTTTTTTATACTTCAAATAAAAATAAAATAAAGCAGATATTTAGGTCTAACCTTAGAGTTGGTCTCCAAACTTCAACATGCATCTACACTACACAATGTCCTCGAAGATTGAAAAAAAAAATCTTCTTTGCAAATCACTACGATTTGAATCTGCAGGCCAATATTGGCTTTCTTTGTATTTCGACCTAAGATGACTATCGCCAAAACTTTAATTCCGTCATCACTCAGTTTGATAGAAACGAATGTAGCCTGCATGGGAGCTACAAAATCCGTTGAACATCACTGATTTAAATTTTCGATATCTGCTGTTCCTAGATTCCATACATGCCTAAGTACTTACACAATAACAATATATTTTCGTTAAATAGGTAAGTGATATCATAGGATACAATGATTCATCAATTTCACTTTCAGAGTTTATTATTATTACCTATCACAATCGTTATTAGTGTGAGTGGGCAGCTGAGTCGCTTCGACGCCATTCATTTTATCAAGTCCGACATACGTGTCGTTCTATAAACACAAAACAACAAATGATCTTTAATATTCTCGAAATACTTTCATTACGTGTACATGATTATACGGCCCCAATGATACCTACTGCTTACATAAAATTTTCATTCTAGCGTACCTAGCGTATGACTGCAGAACTGTGATCTCAATTCTAATGTATTTAATTTTATGACCACTATTTTTACACCAGTCAATGAACGAAAAATTTGATAATTCTGTAGTATTTTACAACCGGTAGCCAATCATTTAATTGGCAGATGAATAATAAAATTTAGAACACGAGACGAAAGTTTAAAATATTGTCTAAAAATAATATTAATAAGTAGATAGATAGTTACATTTTTCGTGTCGCCTCGTAGCAAGTGGGCAGCGACTTATCATGTGCAAGAGTCGGACGATATCTCGTACAAATTGGCGACGTTGCAAACTACGGTCATCAGGTCATGCGTCGGCAGTGTAGATAAAAAATCGTCCTCAATGTAGGCGTCGGCATCGTAACTACTGGCACTGTCTATACGAGTCTGTAGTGAAGCTGACTGTTCTCACCCATTCATATCAGAGTAGGTATTTGTTTGTTTTCATGTCGCTAACGCCCTTAATATGAGGATAATTAAATGTTTACAGGTGACTGAATTATTGTACAAGTCACAAAACGAAATAAAACAAATTGCCCACGCGTGTGTAACACTTGTAGATTTTTATAAGGCTTTCGATCCTGTCCAGCAGTTGTAAGTGATTATTTATTCCCAGATATTTAATAAAACTATATGTCTTTAAGTAGTAAATAACTAGCTGGTTACTGATGATGTTACTGGATATCAATCATCAAATTAGTTCTAGTTCTATCCTGACGATTTCTATCTTGGGATTCTTCAAGGACGCATTCTGTGTCCCAATTTCAAAACCAAATCTGTTCTCATATTAAGGTCGCATAGAATGATCTGCTTGCTTGAACCCTAAATTGCTTACTCTAGGGATAAGAATAGACGATGCATTTATTATCACTTCTTTCTATGTCTTGCTTGACTTAATCCAGATGCGGCTTACGACTAAATAAATTAAAGAGGAGTAGTAGTAGTACCTAATAAACATCCTGCTGATAACCGGAGACGGACAACTTTGACAAATATATGAAAAGCCATCACAATTTACTTTGCATGGCGTCACAGGTTACTTTATATAAAAGGGAATGTAAAAAAAACATTAACTCGCTAACTTGTATCTAACGATAAGTAAGCTCTCAATTTTATATTCCTTCAGCCAATCGATACTTATAATCGAAGGAAAGGCGCAAACTTAAAGGGCAAAGAGAACTCGAATGCGCTAGGAACGCAACTGTCACCCTTTCAATGGAAACGTCTTGGTGCGAACAAGTTTTTGTGTGGGTTGTCTCGTGGGAGCCACCACTTTATCCTATTATATGTGTTATAGACGTAAGTTCGCTATTTAACTAGTGCTAACTAGTTTTAGCTGAGATTTTAGTTCGATACCGCACTGGATTTAGGCACTTATTAATTTTAACTGTTTTAAGTCTGTGGGAAATACGTCAGAGTGAAGTAATTATACAAACGTAGGTATTTGCTATCATATCTTTTCAGGATGGTCTCCCTGCCAAGTTCATCATTGTTTATCTGTTTTTTGGTGGGACATCATCAAATGACCTCTCCCGCTA
>JAKRBP010002786.1:28029-44174 GCA_022398575.1 Heliothis subflexa | reverse complement strand
ATTTTAGGTACACTGACTTGCTGTCGACTGTACACAGATTTGACGAGCTTTTCTCTTTACACAAATCATGAATCGAAGGTTGAGTATATTAAATACACTTTCTATAATTTTCAGATTGAGTTGCAAGTGCGATAACAAATTCTTGAAATGTTTACGATCAGCCAAGACGAAGACGGCGAGGTACATCGGAATGATATACTTCAACGCGCTGCAAACTAAATGCTTCAGGCAAGACTATCCAGTCACTGAGTGCAAGAAACAAGGAGGGTATGTATAGATTTACTTTTGTATTAGCTTGGCTGCGGTTTCAATCGTTTTCTCATGGCACCACTTCCCGTAATTGGATAAAAAGCGTGCTGTTCTGATGTATAAGATATATTACTGCCAAGTTGCATCAAAATCCGAAGAGGTAGCTAACAAACATAAACACTCATACTCATGAACTTTCGCTTTTATAATATTAGTATGATTAAGAGTTACTCACGTTAAACCGCTTTCCAAGAGAACATCTTCCTGCAGCCGGTTGAAAAGTTGACTATAACCTGGAAATTTGCTGTTCGATTTTGTATCTATTGTTTAACTGTATGCAGATGATTTTTATGAAATTAGGTAAAGGTATTACTAGTAACGAACACACAAAGATAAATTAATACTGTAATAGTTACATATATAAATAAATACTGAAAATAATTACTTATTTTGTTGTGTATATATATTTCAGATGGTTCAAAACAAAGTGTGTGGAATACTCGTATGATAAAACCGGTGAAAAGAAATACCAATGGTTTGATGTGCAAGACTTTTAAAGAAGATTTAACGCTTATCAATCGATATGAAGAAAATATTTTAATGTAATCAGTGTAAATACTAATTTATTATCCAATAAAACGGCAGCTCTTAATGAGACAGTACGTAAATTAAAAACTAGTCAAAGATGCATTATTGAAAAAGATGAAAGAAATTACGTTGTACAGACAAAGTTTCAGTAGAAATATTGAAAAACACCACCAAGATCCTGATAGATAAAGTAATAAGGATATAACTGAATAAATATACTTCTTATTGTTTTATTAACGCTTCATCATATTTGTATAAGCCTTAGTGATACTTACTTTATTTTCTTCCTTCATGATTTTGTTTACCAAACGGTGTGATGTGATATAAATTATTGATTCATGAAATGATATAGAAATACAATAAATAAAGAAGCGGCATTCGTATTATTTATTTTCCAGCATATTTCATTGGTACATTGTTAGAGATTTTGCCATAATTCATTAGTATATAAGTAATATACAACTCTTTATATTAAATTATGCACACATGAATGCACGATTAATATACATAATTTATATTATCTCATAGGTATAAATAACCATACATTTAGTTACACATGTGATAAAAGATATGAATACAGATTTATAACAATATATAAACAAGTGAACAACTTCGAACCGTGTCGGAAACAACACTAGATTATTCTTTATTAATGATAGAAAAACTTCAAATATGGGTTATACATATAATATATTATGTAGATATGTAGCGGTGCTTAGCTAAAACATGGGAACGCGGGCGCACGCATCTTTATGTACAACCAGATATAATATACATACATAGTATTACGTAGTGGCCTAACTGTGGGGTTATATACTTTACGAGTGAATAACACTAGGAATCGCAAGCTAAATCTGGATTTATACGTGAAAATGTTGAAATACATGAGAACGAGAACTTTGTTTGGATAGATACGAAGCAATATAAAGGACTTAAAGAGAATCCCTTGTACGAGTGAGCAATGTCCAAGTAGCCTACATCCAAGCGACCTTACCGACCAATATGTACAACAACAACTTTAGAACATTTATATATTATTTAGATCCTTCAACGTCGCTATGTATGCTCGTAGATACCTACGATATATAGGGCAGGTTGATTGGTTTCATCAATAATTTTATATAATTATTTATTCAAAAGTCTGAAACGATCACCGTTTCTATAATATTTTGGTTTATCTAACACGTTTGTGTTGCGATGAAGTATATTTAAATTTTAACGAATTCTATATATTTTCTAAAAGTAATAATATTTCATGCAAGCAGTCTTTTGTCGGGTGAAAACGACACTAACTTGGCTGTTATATGTCGCTTCTCACGCCAACAGATTACGATAAGAATTTATTCCAATTCTATTATTGTTTTTATTAAAAACTCCATATCAAAATCGTATGTAATACTCAATGATAAATAAGCTTAGGTTGACTCTGAACCCAAATTATTTCCAAATAAGGTTGCTTTTATTAGCATATGGATGGGTTGATTTATTGTTAATAAAATAATTTTCATAAAACTCTATGGCTCATCTTGATGATGAAAAAGCTGGCGAAGAACGCTTTGATAACGAAAACATTCACATCATAGATGAATCAATTAGATCACGATCAGACACGTTAGGTGACAAATGACGCAGTACTGTATAGTAAGTAGGTATTATATTAAGAATGATTAAGATGGTATCACGTCTACTATCACAGAATATTATTATTTCGAGAATAATCAAAGAACCAGCATATAAATTTAATGCGCTTACTTCTTATTTAAAATATCTTTATCATGTAAGTATATTGAGTTTAGCAGTTGGATATAACAATCAGGTATCGGCAAATCTCAGTAAGCATCTATACTTACATTTTTCCAAGATTTGCATCTATTCAACTGTCGTATAATATGTAATATAAGTATTTAACTTAATGAACAGGATTTAGATATACAAATAACGTTTATTTAATATATGTATTTTTTACATAGGGGAACGACTTATTTATATAGATGACATGATGATGTCTTTAACGGCGGTAACCGATCGTCGTTTTCACAATGTAACATTTAGATCATGAGTGGATTATGGGTTAGTTAAACTTTCATTTATAGAAATTCATTAACAGATAGTTTTGATTCAATTTTTGGTCAATGGGACGGTCGCAGCAGCATACTGGTGCTTGCAATATTGCTCGAATTATTTGAAATTTATTTATTATACATTTGTATTGTTAACATTAATAAAATGTATTAGTTCTTACATTGAAGTATGGAGAAATAAACATTTAAGTTTCAACTACTCATTTAGGATACATTCAGGTAACTCACAGCTAGCGATCAAAAACGTAACGTAGAAAATCACAACAATTCTATGCCATAAGGATCGTGTAATAACTAGGTATATAATATAATAACTTTACGAACTGTTCCTACACATAATAAATAATGCAGATCCAATAATGTGTAAACAATTCACTCGATATCATAATCTAACCTAACAGATGGACGCGGGTCCAAGATATTGAAAGCATCGGATACACGACTAGCCGGTGTCGGGTGGTACAACTCCATCCGTGGATGCGATTAGACAGCACTAATACTCGAATATTCACTAGACTGTGCGTTTATTGAAATTTTACTATGTACAACATCTCCTAAGTGCGGTACCGCGTACCGGCGCGTCGAGCGGCCTACAAGAGAACATTTTCTACAATGGAGCCGAGTTCCACAGCGAGCCGCAGCAATATCAGGCGACACACGGCAGCGGCCAGGCCGCGCCCGCGCGCCCGCCCCGCCGACATTATTTGCCGCCGAGGCCGAACTTCATGAAGATTAGTTCCTTGCCCTTGCTCAGAATGTCTCCACCAGGTGCCGTCATCTCGGAGAACTTCTGCATAAGGTTGGGCTGCGTAGCAGGGGTTGAAGTGGCGGGGGGCTGCACGTTGGGCGCGGGTACGACGGCAGGGCCAGCGCGGCGCGCGGGCGACGCGGGCGCGGGTGCGGGCGCGGGCGCGGGCGCGGGGGCGCCGGGCGACTGCACCGTGGGCGTGCCGGCGTTACCAGCGCTCGTGCGCGCGATCGTGCTCGGGGCCGCGCTCGCCGCGCCTCTCCCCCTCGCCTGTGCCGCACAACTCAACTCACTTACTGCACACATGGGTGCTACAAACGTCTTAACTGTTTTGGGAACATTTTCATCGTAAATTTTATCAATATTAAGTCTCTCATAGTATTTTGTTATAAAGCATTCCCCAAAACAAATAAGACTGTTAAATAAAATCCATATTCAATTAGCGTGATCAGTATTGTGGATCAGATGCAACAAGCAATTGTTTATGACTGGGACAGGTGCCTAGACTTTAAGGGTCTGGTATTCAATTCTGATCTCAAATCAATTTACTGTTTTTGAATAAGAGATTTTGGGACAAATCAATTGCGAAATGCGTGTCTTAAAATATTTACATATAGGTAAATAAAGAACACTTACATCAATACCTAAGTCACTCTGTGTATCATGCTATACAATATTGAGACAAAACATTATTATTTACAAAGTATCATAGTACACACATCAATATAGTATAAAACTGTGCAATAAAAAAACATGCATCGCCATAAACAAAGCAGGTGGCATATAAAAAAGAGAATGGCTGACAAGTTCAGTTAACTGTGGTACGCAATATTTTATATATCTTTGGAAGAAATCAGTCATCAGGGTCATTATTAGAAGCCAAGAATCTTTAGGGGTCAATTCAATTCATTCAGTACATTCGTCATGCTTCGTTAATCTACAACATAAAGCTTGAATATAACAGACTATTCGATCACGTAATGATGCCCAAGAGTCATATAAACGTCAAGGAGGTTGCTATAGTGACGTCATCACCAACGCGATCGTCTAGCAAAGGACCACATTCACAGGCCTCAGATTGTAGTAACATGGTGAATGGGTTATGGTATCTGATGTGAGTGAAGTACGCCAGTGTATGTATGTACTAGTCTCTGTTTGATCTGGTCCAGTATGCGATGACAGCTAATGATGTGTAAACAATAGTAATCATGACCGTCAGTCCACGCTGCGAGTGGACGAGTGACCGAAGCCACTACCAGATGCCCTGTACACTGAGCGTAGTAATGAAACGCAAGGTATAGATAAAGAAATAAATGAAGAAAAGGAAACAGTGAAAATAATAAAATCTAAAGATAATGAAGTGACAGTCGAAACAAAAAACGTCTAGTATCGTTGCATAGTATATTTGAAAGTATTCTTGTGGGTCGATTACAAACGGTATTTTTTACCTGAGAATTCGCCTGTTCTGGATTACTGGCGCATGTGTTGTGGTCTAACATAGAGGAAGGAGGGCAGGCATCTAGCAAACAGACAATACACACAACATATATAGTGACCACAGACAACCACTTGAATCTTGGATCACACCTCACGAACACCTCGAGGGTTCAGAGCGAGATTATGTTGCGTGTATTTGTACGACCAGCCTACCCGCTGAGAGACTAAATGCCAGGGTTACCGTATGACCAACAAAACATAATAATAGGACAGAGAGTTGGATAGATGAAAATAAAATAAGGTATCCTCAGTCTTAGCGACGTGGCGTTGAGTAGTGTGGGTTGGTTATTAAGAACACACTTGTAGTAGCAAGTTGTTGTATGGAATCAGAACCTCATCGAACGATGTTTGTGACTGTGTAATCCAAGATAGAGTGTTCATTAGCAAAGTGTACACCAAGAGTCTTTGTGCTCCGTAGATTGCAACCGGACTCGCATTCATACATTCCGTTTTACCATCACTGACACACTTGGGCTAAATTCAGGACCAATTGGAAAGGAAATTGTGACTTTTAATTTCATCATAGAAATCAGCACACAATTCACAAGATTTTTGAGGAATAAAAATTTGGAAGTAAACAAGAAATGTTCAAGAGGACAATGAGGCAAAACGGAATGGAAAATCTAAAACACAAACTCGCTGAGCGAGTCCCGTCGCAATCGCAAGTGTACAGGAAAGATGAGAGAGGGTTCCAGAGCGAAATAGCTAGCGTCTTTCAGTAGTCACATAGCAAGTCCAAGGTGCAAACATGAAACACTCAAAGCTCTCGGTGAACGATGAAGACACGCGTCTTCACCGAACTTACCTAAGGGAGGTCGGCTCGGCGATCTCTAAAGAAAGCGATTCGATCATGACTACTTTCAGTGTACGGTCTTTATCAAGTAAACTTTTCAAAAACGCATCAACATCAAAAGTTTTGATTGTATTTGACGTGAAATTGACAAGCAGGACGAAACAAACTAGTTAAATCGTGTCATGTGACGGGTGACGCTAACGGGGTTTTTTCTAAAGCGTGTGCATCGCTGTTCTGTCATCGACGAGCCGACCGACCCGGCTTAGTAATAAAATAGGGAGCGAGGGCAAGAGCAGCAGTGGCAGCTCAGGGAGAGATGAGGACCTGAGGAGTGGGGGGTGTCGTACCTGCCCGGCGATGGTGGTTGCGCTGTTGGGGCTGTCCAGCATGTTGCGGGTGCTGCTGGTGCTGCGGGTGATGTGCCACATTCTCGCGCGGCGGGGGCGGAGGCCCTCGGGCTCCGAGCCCGGGTAACGGTCCTGCGCCCCGGCCTCGCCCCGCCCCGCGACCCTGGCCCACACCCGCTGCCGACATGCCCGCGACCCCTGCACCCAATATCACTGCTTGATATCCCATACTAGGTTTTACTGCACTACTCATGCTTTCCTATTTTTGTTGTGGCAACTTTACATGTATTGTCTAGATTTTAGTTAAACCTATGATCTTCTAATTCGTTGGACTTTTAATACTTGATTCCAAACTATAATTGAGACTCAACTTACTACTGCCTTACTACGTACTATATCTACTACTACGACATAACACTACTTTCCTTGATTGCTCTGTCCAGCAGCCCCGTACTGGTCATTAGCATCGGCGAGGAAGTTGCTCGGCACGAGGCCACGAACGCCATCGATCTCAGCCATGTAGAAGCCATCGTCATCCATGTCTCCGTATACGTGAATGATCTGACCCGTTTGGAAGCTCAGCTCAGCCTGCAAAAGTTTCTGAGTGACAAAAAATCAATTGTGAAAGGTATGTTAGGGTTTATAGTAGTTATAGAATAGGTGAAAGAGGAGAATATTGGAAAATATAATTTTGAATATGAAGGTAAAGTCAAAAGATAGCAAAGAAAGATAGGGGACAGATATACTAGGAACACTGATTAGAACGAAATAGACCAGATCAACAATTAGTATTTGAAGAGATGAAGATATAAATACGATATCTAGCCTGAAGCAGTTACTAGATAAGTATTCATGTACACATTGAAAGCTATATTCAAGTTAACAACAGCAGAACAGTGACTGAAGAAATTGAGATAGTAAAGATTGTCAATTTTTTTTCAGCAGTAGATACCTGTCTGTGTTCCCAGACTTACATGCTAGTGATATCCTTCAGCATCACTCTCTCTTAATCAAATATCAATTTAATAAAAATGTCGATGATGGTTCTATATCAGGTGTAATTTCTTTGACTGTTGATGTAGGTTGGTTACAATATTAAAATCATCAAAGTAAGAGATAAAACCGTGGATTTATAACAGACTACTTTAATAAAACTTAACACTAAATATTAATTACTAGCTAGGAAGACGAAGGAGATGATACTTACATCAGCATCGACGTTAGGGCTGAGCTCCTGAGGGTCGTAGTCGTACAAAGCGACCATGCGTCTGACAGGCTGGTTGGCGTAGGCATCAGCCCAGCGGTCTCCTCGCTTGGGCGGCTGGCCCGTGACCTCTTGCTCCGAGACTTCCATCACCATGTTGTGGGGCACGTAGCCACGGCGACCCCGACACTCGCCCCAATAGAAGCCGTCGCCATCTTTGTCACCCCAAACCTGAGGGATGAGAACAAGTTTCAAAAGCGTGGAAGAGATCTTTTTGTCACTGTTTAGTTTTAAAAAAAGAGAACCGTTTGTTTCGCAGTCAAAATGTTAAATTCAAAATCCATCCCTACTGCCTAAGTTTAAATACTGCAATATTCGGTTTTTTTAGAATATAATCGTTACTGTTTGTTTTACTACTTGTCCATGAGGATTCCAATCACTAACCTTGATAGTATCTCCTTCACTGAACGGTAATTCTTCATCACAGCTATCAGGGTTTGGGCTCATAGTTTGAGGATCGTAGTCAAAGAGGGCGATGAAGTAACGGCTTCTCTTGGACTGAGGGTGGGCCTGCGCATGCCTGGCGCCAGGCTGGGGCCCGCGGGGGCCTGCGGTTGGGCCCCCACGGGCCGTGTACTGCATACTGCTGCCTTGCTGGTTCTGCTGCTGTTGTTGTTGCTGCTGTTGCTGTTGTTGCTGCTGCTGCAGGAATAACGAATAGGTTAGGTTAGGTTAGAATTTGTACAGATTGATATTTTGTAATGGATGGCTGTTTTAATGTATTTATTTTAAAGAGCTTTTTTATGAAGTTATGAAAAATTTCAATTATAAGTCTAAAATTAAATTAGTTAAATTAGTTGTCCAGGGGGAAAACAGCTGAACATAAAAATTGTGAAACTACTACAAGTACAGGTTCCAAACTGAGGATAGTATAATGGTATGCATGCCTGCTCGTTGTGGTGTCCGACTTGGTGCGGGTTAGGAGGGCGGCCGCGCTCGTGGTGGTTCCGGGGGGGCGGGTTCTGGTAGGGCGCGCCCGGGACTCCGCCCGCCCCGGGGTAGGCCTGGTTACTTTGGAACTGGCCGGCTGGTGGATATTGGGGTTGCTGCGTGCCATGGAAGGCTTGTGTACTCGGGTACGGCTGACCCGAAGGCTGCTGCGACGCTTGCGTTGGTTGGGACGGTTGCTGCTGACGTCCGTACGAACCAACACATTAATAAGGTTAGATTTTCCATAACAAAGCCAACAGCAATCGAATAAGCTCATAGCCATTATCCTCATTGGCGTTGCGTCTCAAAGCGATATAAATATTACCTTCTCCTCGGACGATAAGAAAAACAAGTCATTCCGTTGTAGCTCTAGTCAACCCCCATGCACAACGAAAGCTAGCGTGCAGCGCTTACACTTGAAACCACATCATTCATAGCGGACATAATCATAAACAGTCGGTTCCAAATGTGCTTGTCACAAGTTCAAATAAATAAAATTCAAAATTCAACTTGAACAATAACGGAAAAATCGTATCATTAACCGATGTCCCCTCGGAAACTGAATACCTTATCTGTTAACATAGAGACATTGAAGTGTGGGAGGTGTGTGAGAGGAGTGAGTGTTCGGCATGGAACGCGTCGAAGCCAAGACAGCATGCAGGAACAGTCATACATACACGCGCGGGCATGCTCCAGTGTGGTCTGTATCGAGTGCTCTGTGGCCTAGTCCTAGGTCGGGGCGCCGGGCCGGGTGTCGGGTCGTGTGGCCGTGTCGTGTGTGCGCGGACATCGAGGACGTACAAGTGAAGATGACAACACAGAACACCGAGAAGTGAAACTCAGAAACTCGTGATCGGGAGATCGTACAGAATTGAGAGAAAGACAGCATAGTGAGTAGTGCTAGCACGTGGAGAGCACATCGATGAGACAGCTAGGAGAGATCCCAGACCTGCGGGCGGCGGCGCGTCGCCTCCTCGTCTTCGCTACCCAGCTCCGTCGCGCTCTCTTTAGTGATTTCGATGGCCGGTATCCCCGATTGCTAATACCACATGGTCATTCAATATTTTATCATAAACACAGTTGTTTTATAACGACATAATACAGTGAGTTAATGGTCGTGCTGATATGAGCGATATTGATGACTATGGTGCTCGCAATATTTCGGACGTGTCCCTTGCTTCATACTCTGTGTTTACTTTCATTAACTATTGGATTAAGTTTTAAAGCAAATAGAAGTACACACTATACGGAAAGGTTTACTAAGCGTTTGAATAGAAGCTGATTTAAGAGTGAGTTAAAAAGTACTTATCGTAAAGTATAGTTTATCAGGCATTAGAGCAAGACGTGAAGCCTGTACAAGAAGCTGAAGTGGAAAGATAAGTTCACTGCCGTGTAAGCGATCGGCTTTCATCTGACGTGACGTTCGTTCTCAAGACTCGCGACATTTTCGTTTCTCCACGACTCGTATATATGGATGATGTGTGAATGTCCATGAGTGATGTATTTATGTCTATGGGTTGTGAACTGTCATAAAAAATCTTCTTAAACGCAATTGACCACACCTAGGTTACATCAAATGGTTTCTTTTACATCATTTTTAAATACGAACCCTCGCTATTAAAGCTTTGATTTAACTGTTATTTCAAATTCTATCTAGATGTATTTTCAAAATCGTACAACCGCTATACAGAAGTTTGATTCCAAAAACCTAGTTTTCTTTATATAAAATATATATGCATTTAGCTAGTTATACTTGTTTTCTACATATTTTTGTCTACTTTCAGATAAATATAAAGCATACTCAAAGTATAAATATTGTCTTCATATGCTGATTATATGGCTACAATATTATAGTATTATGACACTATTTGTATAATATACGGGCACACTGTGTATAATAATAAAAAGTCAAAACGGAAAATAAATAAAAAATATATTACATAACTAATAACACAAAATGAACGCTTCAAAAACTAAAATAAAAATTCATAGAACGCTAAACAAATCAGTCGTGTAAACTTCAGAATTAAATAAATAATGATAAATATGAAAAGACGTGTTAAAATTCCTTACCGAAGGGGTTATTTTGTCGAATATACTCTTTAGGAGGCCTGTGCCGAATCCACTCGTAGGCTATGGAAAGGTGTATAACAGTTATGTGAGCGAGGTTAGGTTAGGCTAAGTGGCATGATACAACTCATGATATTGTCTGTGTCACAAAGTACAAGCTCTTTATCTGTTCTAAGTTGTATCTGTATGTGTCGTGCGTTGTCGGGTATCGGCCAATAGCACTAGAGACTACTGATCTAGTCGCAAGCAGTATGCATTTAATTTTGAACGATCGAGCCGAGTGCATAGCTATAGTCGATGGCGCGGTGGTCGTGTCGTGAAACCGTTGGCAGAGAACTAAATACTGGACATTTAGAAGATGCCAGCGACAGAACCACAGGAGATAGTATAAAGAGTGCAGTTTGCAACACCGATATCACGCGACGAACTGTCTGTGTACATGAAATGGTTGGAACAGGTACGCTACGTGAACAGGGAACTCAGCTAGATGAGACAACTTGTGACCACAGACTGTTTGTCGCGCAAGAAGAGAGCATATGACACTGATCGTTATAATGATAGCTAAGAAGACACAGACGAAGAAAATTATCAGAGATAAAATCAAAAATATAAAGCACATATTAAATACTTAATCAACCTCTCAACGAAATAAACTGGCAAAATGAAACTTGACGTTACACACAAATGTACAACATTGATTTGCAAACCAAATATAGACAAAGTGCTATGCCGATCAACATTGATTTCAACACAGTTAACATTTAATTTTGACAAAAGTTTCAAAATTCCAATTCGGGTAGCAAATAAAAATCCAACAAGATGTGTGAAAGTACAGAAAAGAATCAATGTAAAATTTTGACATTTAAAAATTTATAATTAAAGCCAATTTGTCGGGACAAAGACTCCATTGTATCAGACATAGCGATATCAATACCAACATCATAAGGGACAATAGACAAGTTAAATAAAAAGTGTTTGGTCACCTGAGCAGCGTGTTGGTCGTGGCGGTTTACTGTAGGGAATATCTCCTTGTCAGAGAGGTTCTCATCGTGCTCAATGACTTGCTGGTGGTGTTGGTAGGGCTGGGGGCGCTGTACCGGGCCCCCTCGGTACCCTCCGGGCACCTGCTGATTGGGCCCAGGGCCCGGGCCGCGCGGCATCCGCGTCGCCACACCACGCAGCACTGCCGGCGGTATCGGCGTTGGCGCGCTGTCGCTAGACTGACTGTCTCGAGACTTTGTACGAACCTGAAAACAACAACAGGAATCGCAATAAAAAAAGTCAACATGTACAACAAACACAAATAACTCTACCAATTAGATAAACGTCACCATCTATCTAATATTGCTAACATAGCGTTCACATAGCCAAATCAAGCTCCATACAGCCATACTTACGGTGACACATTTAGGATTGAGCCCGATCAGTTTGCCAATGTCGATGAGAGCGTGGTCACCGGTTGGAGAATCCACGTCGGTCACCTTCTTGCCATCGGCGTATACTGCGTACCCAGTGACCGGGCCCGAGGCGGGCGGGCGCAGGACTGGCTGCCAAGTCACCAGCAAGGTCCCGTCCTGAGGTCCCGCTTCCACCTGCGACACCGCACCAATCACCACCAACAATCCAGCCAACATTCATGAGGCAAGCCAATTGGGTTTCAACTTTGATTACATGTGGGCCAACGTTGAACTAAGCCACATCGAGGGGGAGCCGACATTACAGATGGGGGCGCTAAGCTAACAACGAGGTGAGCGTTGGGGTATGTCAAGATAATTTTCTTGGAGCTGGATTTATGGTTGCGATTGACGCGACTTCCTCGAGACGTGCTGTGTGCTTTGAGGTTGTGAATTATTTGAAAGGAATAGGGGTGTATCAGTCGGTCTTTGTGAGTATTCATACTGTATTATCACACGTTCGTGGAGCATTGGAAAGCTACCTTGTGCGTGCTAAAAACGCTTTTAAAGTTACTGCCTTGAAAAGCATTGGTCAATTATAATTATTCTATAATTTTCCACTATCCACTGTGTGATTGTTATAATCTGATTCCTGACTAAGTATAGATACATATAACATCAGCGAGCAAGGAATGTGAGTGTAAGATGTATAAGTTGGATCCAAAAAGCATGCTCAATTCACGTCATGCTGATTGTTAGATTAATTATTTTCCACGTACCATTATTTCGTTCGGTGGATCTGGCAGTCCCTTGGGCAGCGTCCTGAAGTCTGTGTAAGCTCCAGGAGCTTCTTCGATCGGAATCCCGGATTGTGGTGGTCCAGCTCTTAAATGCTTAGCCCTTACTGTTACCCGATACTGTGTGCTAGGTGATAAACCTGTAATTGTGTGGCGGTACACTCCTGGCTTCACTGTTCGAACCTGTAACCGAGGGAAACATGTCTAGTCTATTCTATTGATTAATGGCAACATTTGTGCGTAACGAGTCCTTACTTCAACATTGTTTACGCAGACGACGTGCTGGTGGTTAGAGTTGGCCGGCAGCCAGGAGATGACTGCCTGGGAGCAGGTCACCCCACTCGCTCGGACACAAGTCGGGCCCATGTTGGCTGTGTCTCTACCGATGACCATTGTACAAGCCGCGTCCCTCGACGTGCGCCGCGACACCGTCACCGACCGCACGCTGATACGATGCGGCTTCACAAACAAAACAACCATAAACCTGATTGCAATCTTTCGAACATCACTAGAATCCAAAAGTAAAAGTATAAAATCTAAAAGCAAACGATGACATCGACGACCAACTAAATGAATTTGTGCTCACTGGTAACATGTAGAGTGACTACTGCAGAAAATTAAGAAAAGCCTAATGAACATTGTAACAACTCACCCGATTGGAGTCGACTCCCTCCACAAGCGCTCGTGTGCGTTCTGAAGCCTTGACGGTCGTTTTGAGGACTCCGTCGACGTAAACGTGGTAGCTCTCGATGTTGGCTTGCTGTACACCTTCGGGAGCAGTCCAGCCGATGAGCACGGACTTGTTGAGCTGTCTCTCGAGGGTGAGCTGCCGCGGCGCCGGCACTAGCGACGAGAAAAACAGCTCGGCTGTTGAGGTCCGAGGGCAGATCGCGAGGAGTGCAGCCAGGCAGGCGAAGTGCGTGACAATGCGAAGAAGCGTGCAGCGAAGTCCAGGGACGGGAGGGGGGAGGGACAAAGGTTCGACTATAGAACTATTTCTAGAAAAATGATCGTTACAACCGTCACAGGTGGTTTGTGTGGCGTGTCGTTTGAGTCTCTGTGCGAAGCTTCATGATTGTCTCGTAACTACTATGTTAGTTCAAGTGCTCGATGCGTTTGGGTTGCATGCAAAATGTAAACCTTCATTGAATTATTATCAAAAATTCCTATAAAACCTCTAAAATTTGTTACTTCTACCTAGACTTTGTCTAAATCTCTTCATAAAAGATCTAATAAAAGTAAGAATTTTGGTAAAAATGACTAAGTTTTTCATAATGTACTGATTGTATCTAAAATTCGTGCTTTTGAATTCTATGAGAGGATGTTAATGTGTGAATGCTTACCATTATCGTCATCTTCAGGGCCTTCGCTTAATTCAGCGACTTCGCTTAAGCGTGCGACATCTCGACTGAGCGATAATTCGCTTATTGCTGTTGTAGCCTCATCCACGTCTCTCAGGGTCGAGATTATCGCCTGAGGGTAAAGAGGGACCTTGTATGAAAATATTAACGGATCATTGAAATAACGTTCGCAGCACACAAGACAACACTCAGACTTAGAGAACCTGTCTAGAAGTGATTATTGTCATGATGCACAAGTAAAAAGGTACTTTAAAAAACGTTCTCTAGTTATTCTGCTCTATAATTCTCATCTGGTCTAGGTAGTCTATCCAAATAACTTCACTTTTTTAAGTAATGTTATACTTAATGAAGTTTAGTTATATTAGATTTTATTAATAAAAACATGTGTTTAGGATGTTAAAATTCTTCAATCGCGATTATTGTGCATCGAAACATATCACTCTTAGACCCTCATCTACAAGCCTACAAGCCAACAAAACATTCCCATTACATACGTAAGTGGAATATTTTGGCAATTTGTCACTTATTTTTAAAACGCTTTCTACGTACGTTTTACAAATAAGAGACAAATTAAAAGAGAAACTGTTTATCACCTGATGGAACTCTAAGAGATCGTCTCCGATCAATCTTTGAACAAAATTTGCTGGTACAAGACCACGGCGCCCGTCTAATAGTTCAGCGTCAAGCATAGACGCGTTTTGGTCTGGCGGACCCCATACCAATAGATAATCGCCAGCACTTATTGACAGTTCCCCTTCAGCAGTTTCAATCCTGAAAATATTATTTATGTTAGCACGATCTCACGAAAGGTTTACCAGGATTTCGTACTTCATTCTGGCTAAGCCTCTACTTACTCAGGGGGGTCGTATGAGAACCGGGCGATATACACACAACAGCGACCCTTCCCCGGTATGTCCAGCATGTCAACTGTGTCCGAAGCGCCGTTCATATAATGTGATGAATTACGAACTGAAACAGGTGCATTATAAAACATTTTTCCTTAACCAAAGAGCACGGAGAAAATTGGATTTTACTCACCTTCCATTTCCAAGCCGGTATTAGGCATAATCCGTGCTATAGCTCTTTGGTTCCGATCGTGGCTGAATCCCGAGTCTAAGCCCCCTAGCCTATCAGTTCCGAATTGGTTATCTAATCCTAAATTCCACGAGGGCTGGTGCGGCGTGACCGGCGTGGCCACCCGCCCCACTCCCGCCGTGTTCCCATATCTACCGAGACCAAGGTCTATTTCATCTAGAGGTTTAAGTTTTATATTCATAGGATTTGTTCCGAGTCCGCCGGAGAGGAGGGGATTAGTGTATGTCCCCGTCCCAGTTCCGTAAGCGCTTGTGCCGCCTAAACTTGTGTTTAGTCCTGCGAGTTGCGTTCCAGTCAAGTTCGAGAGGGCGTTGCCTAACCCGCTTGTTAGAGTCGACTGTAATCCTCCCAGCGTGTTCGTGAGTCCACCAGATAGATTGGTTTGCGCATTGTTTAAACAGCCAGAGAGGCCAGTGCCCGCTATTGTCCCTGTCATGCCGGGGTTCATGCCCGAGCCTAGGTTCAGGGTTGATACGTTGCCAGTTAAGTTTTGAAGGTTGCTCTGCAGACCAGCTAGCGTGCTGGAGATTTGTCCGATGTTGTTGACGAGTGGCGCGGTGACTGGGTTCGTGAAGGTGACTTGGTGGGTGCTGGGGAGGCCATACGTGTTGGAGTAGGCGGACACTGGGTTGGAGTACGAGGTGGGGTTGTGCGCGCTCATGGAATAGGCCACGGAGTTGGAGCTGGGGGCCGTGAACTGGCCGGTGGCGTGCAGCGAGGACAGCGTGGGCATGGTGCTGCTCTGGCAGATGGCCACGTGGCCTGCCGTGCTTGTGTACGAGTGCGGCAGCGGCGATGGCGTCGGCGAGTGGTAGTCGCCTAACGCCTGGTTTGACCCGCTTGATTGGATACCTGCGAACATATAGTCTGTTTAACATTATTATTCTGTTGCATTAGGGGTCTTCTGTAACATCCTTTCACGCGGTACTAG
>JAKRBP010002759.1:17923-30101 GCA_022398575.1 Heliothis subflexa | reverse complement strand
GAAACAGGTCCTGCATCATTACTGGGGTCTAAGAATGTATTTTAAATTATGTTATTGTCATTTAAATTAAATTAGTAATTAAAATAAAGTACATACCCACTACTGCCATACTTGTATCACTTTTTTCTTGTAGTCCACTACACGATGCCATGTTTTCACTTTAAACTTTGCAAAATAAACGAGAGCGCCAAGGACACAGACATGATTCACACAATGACTGGGTTTCGACTGGCGCCACAGGTACAGGGCGCATGCGTGGTGAAAGGGGTAACTGCGCTTTGACAGACCGTTAATCCCTCTAGCAAAACAATGTATTTTGAGTAGCGTAAGGTGAACTTTGTGATTTCGACTTATGACCCCGTTTTCAGTGCAAATACTCCTATGTGCGGCGTATTGATGGTTATTTAATTGACAATAAATCACAGACAATATAGGTAAATTAGGTAACAATCGATTATTATTCTCATATTGTGGAATTCAGCATGTATTATTAACTTAAAACTATTTCATAAAAAGAAATATTCCTGAAAGATTTAAATTTTCCATATGTTCCAAACTTCTATCGAACTGCTTTTACCGTTTTCTTTAGAGAAAGTGTTCGCCGACAAACGACAAATAAAGGTAGTTGTATACGATTGGATGACGCACGCAGGCGCTCCAATAAATCCGTTAAAGGCACATGGCGCGGGCGCAGGCATCGCGCCGACTCGCGTGCTGAATCTTGTCTCAAACTTGAGGGTGCTGCTTAGATGCGCCTCATATCGATAGTTTTTATCGACATGTTAGATTTTATGACGAAATAAATTGAAGTTTTAAAGTGCAAAAGTGAAACGAATACAAAAAAGCTTTTCACATAAATCTTAGCTCTGCTTTGGAATGATTTTCCGGAAAGTCATTGATTTTATTTGTACGTTTTTATTTTTAGGCATTTTATTCTTGGGAAGATGTCTTCAACTATGAGGAAACACAACTGTGTATATGACAAGGTCACAAAATGGAATGTTAGGAATTGCAGCTTGAATGGATCCTCATTGACCAACACAAGATATTGAATCCTCTTTCAATTAATAGCGTTCGTCATCAATAGGGTTTACAGTGTACTCATAGAAGTTAAAATTAAATTTTGTGTATCAAAACCACAAAACGAATAAGAAATGTTATTTTATCAATACATTTAATCACTGTGTTCTGGGAACCTGTTAATTTCCTTGACTGTAAAAAAATCAAACAGTTTATTAGGTACTATCGAAATTAGTCTTGAAATCCGACGTCCGAATGTCGATACCTAAGTCAGAACAATGGGGCCTCCCTAAGGTGCAGCCACCTGCCACCCGCACCCCTACACTATATTTTATTCCACTTAATCGTCCTTTCCGTTATATTACCCGTTTTTATACATACTTAAAGCAAATATTCTCGTTTCTATAAGCACTACAATGTCTGATCGTCCTATTAACTATAATAGACACTTTTAATTGAGAATCTATAAAAGGTTTCGCGAACTGCTAACCGTATAAGGGATAAGCATTCATCATGGAAGCCGTGGCTCTCATCTGCCCAATTAATAAAAGTTGACTGTAAGGAATGGCGCACGGCGACAGCGTCAGCCGCCTGCGCTGGCGCAGCACCGCAGCGCCGCGCGCCTGCGACCGGTTCTGTGCGCCTGCAGCTGAAACATACGTATCTACCATTCAACTGTTTTATTTTGATTTACTTATCTATCAACCATGTATTCGCATACTTTATGAACGTGTTTAAAGATTTGCAAGGTTTTTATCTATCCATCGTAACTTTTTGATTTTTTATTCGTTTTAAAATCGATACGAAAAACGTATGGGCCAGCATGAATACCCTGCTAATGATTTTGGTAGTTTTAAACCTCCTTTTGTGTTTTTATTGGTTTTTGTAAAATATATGGTACAAACAAGAGAGTTCTTGTTTTAGGTATTTTTTTAACTGCAAACCCACTGAAGTGCTCCGTTATGTAAAGATTAGTCATCACCATATTTTTCGGGAATATCTCAAAATAAAAGTCGAACTCGAACTATGAATGAATAACGAAATCTTATCGGACATACAATCATGACATCTTAAACCCGGCTTCATTAATTCACCAAAAATCGAAAAAGAGGCTTTAATTCGTATTTCGAACAAAGGGAGAAAACAAAAACAGCAACAGAAAAAAGATGGATAAAAAGTGGCGCGGGCGCGTGCCGGGGCGACATGTGCACGCGCCGAGGATCCGCGCTAACGGGCCGTGACGCGCCCCGCGCCGCACCCCGCGCCCCGCGACACGCGCTCGCCGTTATGTTTACAGCCCCCATGAGCCACCCCCGCCCCGCGCGTCCCCCGCACTGCACGCCTCCCCCGCGGCCTGCACTCACTGAAGCACTTCCCCACCTGAAGCCCTACACCTTCTCGTGTAACAAAACACGTAGCAACCAAAGCAGATTATCCACCTAATTGAATTTCCCGAGATTGTTATTACAAACGCTTGATCAGGTGAAAATGTCATTAATGAAAGACAATATTCTAATAAGCTGAGAATTATCTAATTCCCACTATCGGCGTTAAGTATCTGCCTGGGTTAATTACCACAGTTACAAAATAAAAGATAGTATATGTAAATTAAGTAAAATATGTATTAATTAACTGAAAGTACTGTATGACAATACGATGAAGACACTAACTTTCAATAGTAATCAAATAAATATAAATCAATCAAATATTTGATGTAATTAAATTATGAAACTTGAAAACAATTAAGTAGGTAGACACTTATTGTCATCATTAGTCCTTTAAAAAAATTCTACGTAAAGAATGAAGATTTATATCTGGACATCTGTGTATAAAACTAAAATGGTTAGTATATGTTGTAGCTATTTTTAAATACGAG
Organism: Heliothis subflexa; assembly: GCA_022398575.1. Taxonomy (NCBI): domain Eukaryota; kingdom Metazoa; phylum Arthropoda; class Insecta; order Lepidoptera; family Noctuidae; genus Heliothis; species Heliothis subflexa. Next base: position 27,205 of record JAKRBP010002759.1, on the reverse strand, counting down.
TACTTTTATCGCATGTTTTAATTAGAACTGTAATACATACTAAGGCGTTTAAAATGTCACGGAAAGTATCGATCGCCAATTTCTCATGCAAGTTCGTAGCGCACCTTTCATCTATCAAGCGTAAGAAGTATCGCCTTTTGATGCTAAATTAATCAGTTTTTACTTCGGGCTTTAAGCATTTTATTTGCAAAAATATATAAAAAAATATCTTCTTAATAGCAATCAAATTGTTACTTCGTACATAAACTTGACGTAACAGTTCAAACAAATCCCTACATTGTCACTCTAACGTGAAGCTAATACTACCTAAATCCTGTTAATACTACTTATGCTATTTGCGATCAGCCAATGACCTCGTTACCTTTACTTACTATGCGCTGGATAAAGGTAAAACATCACACACTATAGAAGTTCCAAAATCAAAGGAATTTAACAGTAGGTACTTATTAGACTTAGAGGATAGAAACTGATAATGGAAAACTTAATAAAGTACTTAATAAATTAAATGTCATGAATACTCTAAAATATTGAAGAAATCGTTTTGTAAATAAATTATATTAGATAGTTACGTTAAAAAGGCTTCTAAGTTAGTATCTAAGCAACGCTCCGCCCAGCTCTAGATGGCGGCCAATAGCGCGCGGTGGGCGGGGCGCGACGCTACGAGAAATCTAAACCTCGTGCATTTAGTTAATCTCAGTTTTAGGCACAAATCAAATTAACAAGTATTTACATTTATTTACCTATAGATAGTTACATACAGAAAAAATAATTGTAACCAAGCAGACGCTTCATCCTAAGGACCCAGTGGACCGGTCTATGCGAAACTAACTTTCGCGATTGTTAATGCAAGGGTTTTAATGTCACATAGGGAGCAACCGCTTATTTGTGGGCATTAATACTTAAAAGCCATTTTTCAGTGCATCCTCTGCGCCGTCAACGTAAACGCAACCAACAATTAAGCGGTGTATGCGAGGATGCGACGCGAGCCACCTGTCAAGTGCCTGTTTCATCAAATCATTTCTTTATTGCTCAGCCTCCGTCCGACCCAGTCCGACCTCTTTTTTTGTTAGCAGAGTTTTGAAAAAAGAACGTTATTGTGGAAGAGCAGTCGGGTAGGTCGGGGCGCGCGAGCCTTATTTCAGTCAGGTGCCAGGCGCCAAACGCGACGCACCGTAGCAGTCAGTGACGTTTTCCGATCCTACGCAGCCTTACGACTCCGCGACGTCATATCGTACGCTGCATTTATTTTACACTTCATTCTTTTATATTGTACCGACGATAAAATGACATAAGCTCCGTGGTGTATTGGACTGATAATAATATTTAGTAATATATAACCCAGTGTTTAGTAGCAGTGAGTGAAATAGATTTTCGTAGCTTCGCAGAAGTTTTATTATTTGAGGTAAGTTTAATTAAGAAATATATTTATTGTTAGTTACAAATATCGAAATATCTAGGCATCATTTTTTCCTGAATTATCGTATTTAATTAATATACTTCTATGCTCTTTATTCTTACTGGGAATACCTTGTTAGTTAACATCAGCTCATATTCAAAAAAAGCATTCTACCTGCTATTTATTTTATTTGTTGGATAAAAACCACCTTGAATTGGCAAAAAAGTGAAAATTATTTTCAAAACCTTTTATTTTACACAAATATGTGAGCTTTTGTGATTGTAATTTACCCATATCTATAGTATTTTAGTAGTCCTGAATTATTACAAATTGTGTACTAAAAAAACTGACAATGATTTTAACTGCAGCTTAAGCATAAGTTACAGATACAAGAACTTTAATTAGTTCGATATTGAAAACCGTCTTTGATTTTATATAAATTAAAATTTATCTCACTGTGCATAATCTGTGCAAATCTGCTTACAATGTTGACAGCATGTTAAGATTTATTACTTCACATCAGATAATGATGAGATTAGATGTACCTCTTTCTGAAATCTAAGAAAAGCGGCTTTAAAAGTTCTTCTAAAAAAAATATTTTCTTCTAAAACTTATGTTAAGAAAATCTAAATCATGCGCTATTCACGGAAGCAAAAACTGTGTATTGGAAGTCCTACTTTTCACATATTTACTCATGTCTATGTTTAAACAAGCAACAATATATTACGTAGCCGCATACGTCTGGAGGATGCAGTGCAATGCAAATAATCTGCAAGTGTACCTATATCCTCACAGTCGCATACAAACAAGACGAAACCAAATTTGTACATGTGTTCCGATATATTTAATACCTAAGAACGCGAGACGACAAGACACCACGGGCGGTGAAATATTTTCAGTGCTCGCGAATGCATCGGTTCGTAATTTCGTTCATTAGGTTTTTGCTCAACATTACCGCCTTCCTTACTTTTACTTCTTGATATATTTTGATTAGAATCTTACCGAAGAACTTTGATTGGTAAATGATATTTATGTAACTTTTCAGTGTAAGTTCAAAGCATGAGCACAACTTATAGGATACCGATTTCAGGACTCTGATATTTTTACACATATTTTAAACGCAGAGATTTGAATTATGTTTGGATTTCCTTCCAAACGGTTTTTTACGAGAAAAGTTGAAATCCTCGTGATAGGGCGGGACGGACGGGAAAACGCGGGAAAAGCTAACTACATCATAAAGTGCACAGCTTCCTCTAAGCTATTAGAATATTACCGCATATTATTTTATAATTAATAGGTTAGTTCTTATCTACTTAATAAGACGCTAATTATATTAATTGACATTGACTACAATATTTGTAAAACAATCTGTACAAATTGACAAAATCTTCTTTTGATTTTTAAATCTTTAAAAACATCTGTTCTTTTGAAACACTGTAGCATACAATAGACGGCAGATACTCGTGCCTGAATAAGATTAAATAAAAGACAATAGTCATGAGCAAATATTTAAAACAGAAACGTATTTCTTTCCTGACAATTTCTGCGCTGATTGATTTTCTCAACATTTGCTAGAGTTCCCATTGTATCGTAATGAAAAAAATAGGTGACAGTCGTCGCGCGGTAGGTAATTGCTACTCGCAATTTAATAAATAAAGACTTGCTTTATTGAAACAAGAAATTGCGACACACAACCCTCGCGTTAGCTAGCTTGATAGCCAATTATTAGTAATAGAGTAAATCAATTTCTTTGCATTTCTAAGACAGGACTGTTCCACTTCCCCTTCGTGATGATTTTAATGAATGTGATCAATATCTATACGAATTGTTCGTTGATGAGTCTCTGTGTGCATTATTGTAATTAGGAAATTTGGCAAATCATTGTCCAACATCATTATTTATAATTAAGGACGACAAATGTAATGTCTCCGCCTATAGAGGCGGTGGTGCGCTCCTCGAGTTTAATTCCTAATGGAAGCTCGGCGGAATGATATGGGAACACGCGGACATCCATTCTGTAAATATGTAATGTGTGTTAGTCTAATGAAGATTGTTTTACTCGACACGTGCATTATTAATGCGCGTACGCAGCGGGCGCCGCGCCGGCCGCTCGCTCCGCCGACCACTTCCATTATTCTGATTCTTCATTTGCTTGATTGAGCTTTTAATACGATTCGCTGTCAACAAACAAGCGGTCGGATTAATCAGCAAGGGCTGTCAACAAATACGTACCTACATACATAGTCGGATGGACACTAATGACGTCGGTCACGTAAAACAAAGATGATATCGCAACTTTTGAATTGATCCGCGCTGACCGTAAAATCTTGATAAACGCAGTACTTACCATCATATTGAGTTGTCTTCGTGAACAAGGTGACTGACAACACCGTTATCATTTCTAAACGCAATGAAGCTATACCAATTAAGGTTTATTAGGTGGAGTAAGGACATAAGTAATAGTGAAGACTAATCTTCTAATGCTAATGCTCCTAATATCATGTTATGTTGTACTTGTTGCGTGTCCTTGGTTAAATCAAAATGCCATTGACTTTAAAATACAGCATCGGGCAGAAACGAGTCATCCTTGCGATATCCAGTTTTTCCTTAGCGGGTTTTAAACCTTTTTTTTTGTTAATGAATAATTGTGTCACTAAAATAAAACTTGTTAAGTGTAAATATGAAGCTTATTACAGAAGTTGTAGGTACCTAAACGTCTTCAGAAAACCGAAGGTTCCCACGGGAAAGCAGAGTAGTTGCAGTACGATCGATCGATAAGGCTCCGCTAGTCAATGACAATTCAAAAGCTCTGGTGGTTTGTTCTAATTGGATGCAAACTGGAACTTAACATTGTGATGCAGGCATAACGTTATAAGCGTGATTACCTGTAATTTATTCGTGTTATGTTTGTTTAGCTGCGTTAAAACAGAAAATGTGCGTTTTCAAAACCGACGGAAGGACTTACAGGGCTTTTACTTAGGTTCGCTTTCTGTAACTATTTGAGATTGAGTTTGGAAATCAAGACAATGGATAAGCACTCCTGTTTAACATCAAACAACTTTCTGCGCAGGATGTCTAGGCACGTACTGCTATCGCGGCTGGCGGAGCAGTTCCAGCCATCGTCTCCGCCTCCACCAGCTCACCGGTTCCCATCACCTGAAGGGAGCATGTCCCCCCGGACCCCGCCATCCCCGCACTCACCCCCGCGCTCGCCTGATACTCTCTCACATCACCGACTGGACTTACTGCAGTTGGGAGACATCGAGATAGCTGGGAGGGCGCTCAAGCAGTACGCACGGGCTACAGGTATGCACATAATATTATTTAGTTATAGGAACTATTTCACAACTAATTATCATAGCGATATTGGTAAAAAGCCTTAGATAACCATTGCATGAAAATAAAATATTAGTTCCTTTATTGTTATTTATTTGATAACGCTTTGTGTAAACAGAGTTGGGTGCACTGATGTACTGCAGTGGCCTGGGAGCGTTGTACAGCGGTGCGGGAGTGTGGCCGCTGCTGATGCCGCGCGCCTCGCCTCACTTCGCCAGACCCTCGGTAGACCACGCCAGGCACACCCCACCCAGAGATGGTAAGACATTGATTTAAAAAGTCTACCGTGATACTTCATATATTTAACCTTAGGCCAGATGTTCAAGGCTTAATCAACCAAATACCTACATATATGTGTGTAGGAACGTTGTAAACCAAGATTTAGAAATATCTAAAATCAGCCGGGTAACTCAATCATGGATTTGAATATTTCAGTAAAGCCTCAGTAATTACATACCTTGCCTATACACTTTCTAGAACAAATTATCATTAAAAATGTAAAGAACTTTTTACTTTCTTGCAAATTGTTCGTGACTCAGTACCCCAGTTTGATTCTAGAACAATGTGTCTGGGTGTGTGGACATATTGCATGGTGCACTTGTCTACAGTTGGTATTAATTTGTAATTCTCTAGAATTTCATTGCAGTCAATACTGACCTACATATTTGCAATTACTATAAATCAAGCAAGCATTTAAATCAAAGTCTGACGAATGAATGTTTGTAGAATACGCAGCTCCTTGCGTCGGCACATTCAAATTCATATAAACAGCGCAAGTAAATCACCTCGCGCTGAAAGTGTTTACGTGTTTCAAGAATCCTAAAAATGGTAATTAGATACGTTTGCGGCATAACAAAACATGGTTCGCCTCGGCCTCCTTACGCGGCTTCTCCTGAATAATACTCATTAGAATAGCTATCAGTGTAAGGCACCGATTAATAACTCGAAGCGCTGATATGTCGTCGTTTACATGTCGTTTACCTCCGCCAATGGAACCAACGAGCTTGTTCCTACACTCCAAGGAAAAGCGGTAAGTACCGTCGCTACTCTTTGTCGCCGAACGAAAATGTTTAAGTATTCTAATTATTTGTTATCCAGTACCGGTTGCGACTCAACCTCGTAGATAACAAAGAAACCGGGCGAAGGAAACTCAATAGTACTTACATACTTGATTTTTATTTATTTACGAACTGACTAATGCTTTAACGAACTGACATTTTATAGCTTCGATAACAATTTTATTTCAAGATTCAATTAGAAAGAACGTAATGAGTAGTTAGAGAACAGTTTTTTCATGCTTATCATAGATATATTAAAGAAGTTATTTATATTTCTGTGATGCTAATAAATACATTTTGAAGTAGAAAGCAAAGAGGTAATATTTAATGTCTATTTACCTTTTAAGGAAATCCTTCATAGAATTGGAAGGTCAGACTTTGAAAAACTTGATACATTATTGCCACTGTTCTCAACATACACATATTTAAGCGAAGCCTTAATTTGGAAAGTAACTTCAAATTTTCAGCTGTAAGTTTGAGTTCCTGTTTAATAAAAATAACTTTACAACCTCCGTGCTTCCGCTTATGTAGGTAGACGAGAGTATAAGATATGCAAGTTTTTAATGTGTTATAGAGCAAACAATGACGTAATCGTCGGTAAATACTAGCGCAGCTGTACAGATTTCATAAGTCACTCCACAGACGACCGATTTGACTCGTCCGACTTTAAATTTACGTACAAAAGCGTGAAGAACAGTCGAAGAGAAACTGTCGGTACTCACCTGTCTATTGACACAGTATTGCATACAATAACACCATATTTCCTATCAAGCCTTTTGTACAATTTCGTTTGCTTGTTTGCAGATGATGAGGAAGAGCTTCCTTTGAATTTGTCAACCAAGAACCGCCATATCTGGTCCCCGGGAAGCGCGTGTGAGCGTGAAAAATTTGAAGTGGGAGAAGAGTCGCCGATTTCCCGATGGGAGGGTCACGACGACACAGACACGCCTCTCGAACTAGTCAAAAGATGCCGCAGCAACCCTGACGAGGCCGAGCGTCCGTCGAGCGCGGAGCCGCGCCGCTGTCCCTCAGCGCCCGCGCATCAGTCTTATCCCATCAAACCCTCACCAGCTGGAGAACTCAACTTCTCTCTACTACTCAAAAATGAAAACAGAAACGAAAAATCATTCCAAGTAAGTACTTAAAAATCAATAGCAAAATATTCTCGATCGGCAACTCCAGCATCGAGATAGCTATATTCTTTAACAAGTCCAGAATAACTGTACAGTTTCCGTTCAAAATGCTTTAAAATAGCAAACCAGTATCCGTTTTAGTCTCTTTAACAAATCAAATAGCAAAAACTGCCCCTGTCTTAATAAGTAGTCGCGTATCGGAACGGGTCGCGCGCTGCGCCTGCGCTTCGCTAGCGGCGCACATCGAGCCTGCTGACTCGTCTTCTCGCCATTTTTGTGCCTTTCGTTTTTTCTACGTGCCGCCGTTATAAAAATCCTCATCGGTTTTAATCAAAATTCCAACTTTTAATATCACGGCGCGGTGGTTTATAATTGGACCAATAATTACCATGTGTCATACGACGATAAATATGTAGTGGAGCTGCTCTTAGTCGTCACACTTTATCATTTAATTGACAATTTCTTCATTTAAACAACAACAAACTGATCCGTGCATAGAAAATTAGAACTGACATTACCTACCTGTATCGAACAACAGCGCAAACAATATTTGGGTCCGTTTAATTAAAAAAGACGGCATTTATCAGCTATTCGAGAAACAATTACGGTCAATGAATAAATAAACATTTTGCTGGGAAAAAGACAGACATTTCTTTGTTTTTATATTGAGTAATTAGTAATTTATGACGGAACAATAAATTGTAATTATGATCGCATTAATATGTGCACGCGGTAAGACAATGGCGGCGGGCGGCGCGTGCGCGCCACGCGCCACTCACGCGTCGCTCGCCTCACCGCACTCTACTTAAAAGTTTATTAAATGGTTACGAATCAACAACATTTTATAATAATTTTGTTACAAGAATAGAGAGTAAAATGAAGAATCATTATTTTTATAAGGTTAAATCTTTTTAAATATTAGATTTCCATATTTTGTTTAATACAGGAACCATTAAAATCCTTATTTTCTATTAAGAAACGTAACAGTCGTTAAAGCGACCCCCTCGCGAAGGACCGTAGCAGGTTCCACAAAGCCGTTAATAAAAAGCCAGTTTCGTAAAAAACGACACTAGATTTTTTAAATTCAAACGGCTATCATAAAAAATCACCTCTCTACGTGGAACAAGCCGATAACCATATGTGGACGGTCATACCCTAGCACCTGTGTTGTTTATAAGAGAGTGCATCGATTGTATAAAAAGGCGACCAAAAAAGTAGCGGTTTTTGTGAGGCGCGAGGCGATGCAGCTGCCTGGCCAACTGTCACAGGCCCGCTACGCGGATTTGTGCCATGGATTATCATGCCGCATACTTAACGACTAACCACCCGACTAATAGCCGTACAACATATTTTCCTGTTCTTATATGTTTTATGTCAAGCAAGTAGTAGTGGGTGCCCGTTTCATTAGTCCAATATGTCATACGAAACGCCACAAAGATTTGAAGGACATACTGCGATTCAGGAGGAAAATCTTGTAGTGTAACGTCACATTCGAAAGGTTCATACTTTAAGAATTAACCAAAAGTCAAAAGAGGCTTATTCCTTGAGTTTTCAAGACCAATATCCAAGTTCCTAATCTCTATATTATGTAAATAAACCAAGTTAGTAACGACATTATACCATTGCATACCAGAAACATCTGATTAAACAAATCCAAAGCAAAGTCACAGCACGTGCTTAGTTAAAAATCCTTTGTTCCAAACAAAAGTGAACAGAAAACATTCTGTTTGTTTCAGAAGCTTTCTGTGGAATTTAAGACCATGTTTTCCACTAAATAATTATGATTTTAATTAAAAACACACATGGCGTAGATTCATACATTTTTTATTGATTATTATTTACTTTTACATTAATAAGCATGAAAAGCTGCAAGGAAACAGTTCGTAGAAGCAGACTGCGTAGTATCGTAACTGAAATCAATAAAATGTACCTATTAGTGATACAATGTTCTCATATTATTTGATTTTCATTTAAAAGTGTCATTGTATGTTATTTCTCCAGAAAAACACCTACGGACGGATAATAACTGGTTAGTAATAGACGCTAATTACTAGTCAGTAAAAAAATTCATAGCCGATGCTAGATGGGAAATCAAAGAAAAGTGTAGAAAGGGGTTAGAGCCCTGTTATTAGTTTATTACTAGCTGTCACCGTCTAACTCAAGGTGATGGACGCTGTCCACGCCACGGTTATAATTATATCTAGTGCCGTACTCTGTTATATTTCAGCCGATTTCTTAGCAATCGTGGGGTCAAATGACTGAATTGCAATATTCCTTTGCACGTCACTCAAAGGGACTTATTAAGGGTTATTAGTATATGCGACATGGGGGGGTGGAGGTTGTTGTAAATATGTCTTTT